>JADRCD010238117.1:0-29176 GCA_019843815.1 Montemys delectorum
GTCTCCCTTTTCATTTCTGATCTTGTTAATTAGGATACTGTCTCTGTGCCCTCTAGTTAGTCTGGCTAATGGTTTATCTATTTTGTTGATTTTCTCAAAGAACCAGCTCCTGGTTTGGTTGATTCTTTGTATAGTTCTTTTTGTTTCTATTTGTTTGATTTCAGCCCTGAGTTTGATTATTTCCTGCCTTTGACTCCTCTTGGGTGAATTTACTTCTTTTTGTTCTAGTGCTTTCAGGTGTGCTGTCAAATTGCTGGTATAAGCTTTCTCCAGTTTCTTTTTATAGGTACTTAAAGCTATGAGTTTTCCTCTTAGGACTGCTTTCATTGTGTCCCATAAGTTTGAATATGTTGTGGCTTCATTTTCATTAAACTCTAGAAAGTCTTTAATTTCTTTCTTTATTTCTTTCTTGACCAAGTTATCATTGAGTAGAATGTTGTGAAGCTTCCCCTTGTATGTGGGCATTCTGTTGTTTCCGTTGTTACTGAGGAGCAGCCTTAGTCCATGGTGATCTGATAGGATACAAGGAATTGTTTCAATCTTCTTGTATCTGTTGAGGCCTGATTTGTGACCAATTATATGGTCAATTTTGGAGAAAGTACCAAGAGGTGCTGAGAAGAAGGTATAGCCTTTTGTTTTAGGATAAAAAGTTCTATAGATATCTGTTAAATCCATCTGTTTCATAACTTCTGTTAGTCTCACTGTGTCCTCGTTTAGATTCTGTGTCCATGATCTGTCCATTGCAGAGAATGGGGTATTAAAATCTCCCACTACTATTTTGTGCAGTGTAATATGTGCTTTGAGCTTTAGTAAAGTTTCTTTTATGAATGTAGATGCCCTTTGATTTGGAGCATAGAGGTTCAAATTGAGAATTCATCTTGGTAGATCATTCCTTTGATGAATATGAAGTGTCCCTCCTTATCTTTTTTGATTGCTTTAGGGTGAAAGTCGATTTTATTCGATATTAGAATGGCTACTCCAGCTTTTTCTTGGGACCATTGGCTTGGAGAATTGTTTTCCACCCTTTTATTCTGTGGTAGTGTCTGTCTTTGTCACGGAGGTGGGTTTCCTGTATGCAACAAAATGTTGGATCCTGTTTATGTACCCAATTTAATAGTCTATGTCTTTTTATTGGGGAGTTGAGTCCATTGATATTAATAGATATTAAGGAAAAGTAATTGTTACTTCCTGTTATTTTTGTTGTTAGAGCTAGGATTCCATTCATGTGGCTATCTTCTTTTAGTTTTGTTGGAAGATTACATTTTTGCTTTTTCAGGGATGTAGTTCCCCTCCTTGTGTTGGATTTTTCCATTTATTACCCTTTGAAGGGCTGGATTTGTGGAAATATATTGTGTGAATTTGGTTTTGTAATGGAATACTTTGGTTTCTCCATCTATGGTGATTGAGGGTTTTGCTGGGTATAGTAGTCTAGGCTGGCATTTGTGTTCTCTTAGGGTCTGTATGACATCTGCCCAGGATCTTCTAGCTTTCATAGTCTCTGGTGAGAAGTCTGGTGTAATTCTGATAGGCCTGCCTTTATATGTTACTTGACCTTTTTCCCTTACTTCTTTTAGTATTCTTTCGTTGTTTTAACTATTATGTGATGGGAGGAATTTCTTTTCTGGTCCAGTCTATTTGGAGTTCTGTAGGTTTCTTATATGTTCATGGGCATCTCTTTCTTTAGGTTAGGGAAGTTTTCTTCTATAATTTTCTTGAAGATATTTGCTGGCTCATTATATTGGGAATCTTCACTCTCTTCTATACCTATTATCCTTAGGTTTGTTCTTCTCATTGTGTCCTGGATTTCCTGGATGTTTTGGGTTAGGATCTTTTTGCATTTTGCATTTCTTTGACTGTTGTGTCAATGTTTTCTATGGTATCTTCTGCCCCTGAGTTTCTCTCTTCTATCTCTTGTATTCTGTTGGTGATGCTTGCATCTATGTTTCCTGACTTCTTTCCTAAGATTTCTAACTCCAGAGTTGTCTCACTTTGTGATTTCTTAATTGTTCCATTTTTAGGTCCTGGATGGTTTTGCTCAATTCCTTCGCCTGTTTGTTTGTGTTTTCCTGTAATTCTTTAAGGGATTTTTGTGTTTTCTCTTTAAGGGCTTCTACTTGTTTACTCTTGATGTCCTGTAATTCTTTATAGGATTTTTTTTGTTTCCTCTTTAAGGGCTTGTACCTCTTTACCTGAGTTCTCTTGTATTTCTTTAAGGGAGTTATTCATGTCCTTCTTAAATTCCCCTAGCACCATCGTGAGATATGAATTTAGATCCCAATCTTGCTTTTCTAGTGTTTTGGGATATCCAGGACTTGTTGTGGTGGGAGTACTAGATTCTGAAGAAGCCAAGTAGTCTTGGTTTCTGTTGGTAGGATTCTTGTGTTTGCCTTTCACTGATCTGTTGATCTGTGGTGTTAGATGTTCTTGCTGTCTCTGACTAGAGTTTGTTCCTCTTGTGGGTCTGTAAGCCTGTGTCAGTACTTCTGGGAAATCAGCTCTCCTCTGGTAAATCCTGGGCACAGATGGGTGAGTCCCTGGGTTAAGGCACTCCCTGGAGGCAGGCTCTCTGCTTGCAGGGATTGGGATCCACTGCTGTCACTCAGGAGCTGAGAGGATCCTGTCCCTGCCGCCCTGTGACTCCCCTGTGACTCCTGAGGCCTCATAAGTTCATTTTTAAAATTCATAAATATAAAGGTCATTGACTTCATAGTCAGTTCATATCCTAGAAAAGTGTACTTTCTGGCTTCACAAGCTTGCATTTGGTTTTGTTCACAAAGCTTATCCATGGACCTGGAGTGCTTTTCTAGCATGCAAGCTGCCTTGTGTTCAACTAAAAAAGCCATATCATTTGGGCAGTTGCACACAGCTGTTAACCTAATATTTTGAAAGCTGAGGCAGGAGATCACAAATTCCAGGTCAGCCCTGGCTACACAGTAAATTCAAGGTCAGCCTAGGCTACAAACTGAGAATCTGTATCAAGCAAAAATCCAACCTAGGTAAATGATACAAGCCTTTACAGTTCAAAAGTTCAAGTAGGAAGTTAAGACTACTGCCCTCTGGAGAAGATGACAGATAGGATCTATTTAGTCTGCATGTTAGTCAAGTGCAGTCTAAAAGAATCTTAGGGTAGATTTCTTATAGGAGAAGGACTCAGTATTCACTGTGAAGACCCCTCTATACTGTCATATGGCAGTTGCTTACTAAATTCTTGTAGAATTGATTTAATTATGATACATTTACAATCAACAATTGCTGTCAACCACAGGATCATGTGCTACTGAGTCAGAGGAGGGCAGTATTTATTACCATGGCTTCTGGAAGTGGACAGTGGCTCTGAAGGGCTGGAATCGCTTCTGCAGAAGACTTCAGGGTTTGTAGAAATACACATCTAAACAGAGAATGTAAAAGTTATAAAATCGGTTCTATGCAATTACATATTTATATTTGGGTTTTAATACACATGTGTAAACATACACACAGAGAGAGAGAAAGAGAGAGACAGAGACAGAGAGGGCATGCAAGAATTAAATAGGAAAAGCATTTCGAGTGATTCTGTCAGTGTTGGATCCTATGAGACATTCATACAGTGGCTCTCAACAGCTCAGTACATGTGATCTACAAAGTAATGCTGAGAACATGCTGAGAATGTAGGATGAAGAAGAGTTAATGCCAGTCCATGCAACCAGCTAAAATGAACATAAGACTTGCAGATAATAACTCAGTCTGTGTAGGGCAGAGGCAGGATCTTAGGGGCTTGAGACATGTTCACAGTCAAGAGAAGTCATTTTGCTCACTTGGGAAAAAACTTGGTGTGATCTTCTAGTGGGTCATCACCTTCCTCCCACTTCTCCATACATCCTCCACAGGAAAAACACCGGACAATGTCCTTTTTGCCTAGAAAAAGGAATGGGGTCAGTTCAACAGCACATACAGCTGCCAAGTCACAGGAAGACATCTCCAGCTTATCTAGTATAACCTTACTTTCATCTCCAGATGGATTGTGTGGCCAAGTCATTCAGGAGGCAACATTTCACACAGGACTCTTGGTCCTTCACTGGGGTATCAGTGCTTTGATGAAACCTCTCCCACACCCATCATCCTGAAAACTTTGCCATCAGAATCTGGAACAATAGCTAAATGAGAGCAGAGATTTCTGTCTGTTCTGTACACTAATGACATACTAGACATTCACAGAGATAGGCAACCAAAACACAAGTGCTTACTGAGTAAATCAGAAAGAATATATTTGAAGATCATCTGCAAAGCACAGGAACACAGGATCTTTTATGTCAGTGAGATCATGAACTACTTGTCTTCCTCATATTATTGCTAGGTATACTCCACAGGAAATTAGAGCACATCGCTCATGCTCATGAGACTGTATTCTGAGGAAAGAATTCTAATGTGCCTCAGCCAAGAGATCCAACTGGAAATTTGACATCCACCATCTCTACTCTTGAACCATGAAGGCACTGTACAGTTCAAGCAGAAAATGGCTTCCTTGTCTCCCTGAACAAAGCTCCTGGGGTCTAGAGTTTACAGCTAGTCTAGAATGGGAGTTGAAAAAGACAAGGATAAGCGAGTGTGAGGAAAGAGAACCTTGATGGAGCCATCTCCCCAGCCTTGAGGAACCCCAATTCTTTAAATGGACACTTTTCTTCCTGGGAAAACAGGATATTTCTTAGAAATTATAAAAGGTAGGTATGTCCACATAAGTTCTGATTGAAGAAATATTAGGGAGCAAGGGAGGTGGTTTACTGGGTAAGAAGAATTGGATACTGTCAGCCTAGACTTTAGCTAAGCACCAAGGGAGCTGTGGAAAAGTGGAGATCTCATGGGGCAGCAGAGGGATCTATTAGGAGTGATGGGAATTAGAACATCTAGTAGACAGGAAGTGCTGACTCACCTGTGTAGAAAAGGCCTGCTCTGACTAGAGCTTCAATAGCCACAGGTGATTCTTGGGGCCAGTCCTTAAATGTGTCTATTCTTAGTTCTTCATTAGCGAAGACACTGTCATTGTAGTAAGCTTAGGGAAAAAGATGGAGGTGAGGCCATCAGGCTTTGATAGCAAAGTCCATGGTAGCTCTATGTGTCCATGTCCGTGTGTGTGTGTGTGTGTGTGTGTGTGTATGTGTGTGTGTGTGTGTGTGTGTGTGTGTGTGTGTGCATGTGTGAGCTTGAGTGTGCATGTGCATGTGCATGTAATAATCTGATGACAAGTGCTTTTGTCACCTTTTTGGTGGTTAGAAAAGCAAAAAAGAGACAGTGCTCCATAACCAAATACCACTGGGAAAGCTGGACTTCCAGGAGTGCCAAAACACTTGTGAGCACAGGTAAGTCCACTCCTGCTCAAATTCCTGGCCCAAGAGGGACCTGTCCAGAGCCATCAGGACACAGCCAGGAATGGGATCTTTCCAGTGTCCATCTGTACCCTGGAGCTGACCCTGTGCCACAGTTCTCCATAAACAAATTCAACCGGACACCAGGCAGTGGTGGTGCACAACTTTGATCCCAGCACTTGGGAGGCAGAGGCAGGCAGATTTCTGAGTTTGTGGCCAGCATGGTCTACAGAGTGAGTTCCAGGACAGCCAGGGTTATACAGAGAAACTCTGTCTCGGTAAAAAAAAATTCATCCAGGAGAGAACTGGTGTCCCAGGAGTGCTGGCATACCCACTTGCAGGATGGACAAGCCACAGTCAGAAACAGCAAGACCAGCTAACACCAGAGATAATCAGATGGGGAGACACAAGGACAAGAACATAAGCAACAGAAACCAAGGCTACTTGGCATCATCAGAATGCAGTTCACCTACCACAGCAAGCCCTGGATCCCCCAACACACCAGAAAAGTAAGACTCTGATTTAAAATCACTCCTCATGATGATGCTAGAGGACTTTAAGAAAGACATAAATAACTCCGTTAAAGAAATACAGCAGAACACAGGTAAACAGCTAGAAGCCCTTAAAGAGGAAACACAAAAATCCCTTAAAGAACTACAGGGAACCACAATGAAACAGGTAAAGGAAATGAGCAAAATCATCCAGGATCTAAAAATGGAAATAGAAACAATAAAGAAATCACAAAGGGAGACAACCTTGGAGTTAGAAAACCTAGGAGATCAGGAGTCTTAGATGCAAGCATCACCAACAGAATACAAGAGATAGAAGAGAGAATCTCAGGAGCAGAAGACACCATAGAAAACATTGGCACAACAGTCAAAGAAAATGCAAAAAGCAAAAAGCTCCTAACCCAAAACATCCAGGAAATCCAGGATGCAATGAGAAGACCAAGCCTAAAGACAATAGGTATAGAGGAGACTGAAGATTCCTGACTTAAAGAGTCAGTAAATATCTTCAACAAAATTATAGAAGAAAATTTCCCTAATCTAAAGAAAGAGATGCCCATAAACATAGAAGAAGCCTACAGAACTCCAAATAGATTGAACCAGAAAAGAATTGCCTCTTGTCACATAATAATACAAAACACCAAATGCACAAAACAAAGAATATTAAAAGCAGTAAGGGGAAAAGGTCAAGTAATATATAAAGGCAGGCCTATCAGAATTACCAACTTCTCACCAGAGACTTATGAAAGCTAGATGATCCTGGGTAGACGTCATATTTGTGTGTCATAAGAGAACACAAATGCCAGCCCAGGCTACTATACCTAGTAAAACTCTCAATTATTTATCATAGATGGAGTAACTAAGATATTCCATGACAAAACCAAATTTACACAATATCTTTCCACAAATCCAGTCCTAAGATAATAGATAATAGATGGAAAACTCCAACACAAAGAGGAAAACTACACCCTACAAAAAGCAAGAAAGTAATCTTCTTTCTACAAACCCAAAAGAAGATAGTCACATAAACATAAAAATAACATAAAAAAAACCAAGAAACAACAACCACTTTTCCTTAATATCTCTAAACATCAATGGACTCAATTCCCAATAAAAAAACATAGACTAAAAGACTGGATACATAAATAGGAGCCAGCATTTTGCTGCATGCAGGAAAAGCATCTCAGTGTCAAAGACAGAAATTACCTCAGAGTAAAGGGCTGGAAAACAATTCTCCAAGCAAATGGTCCCAAGAAGCAAGCTGGAGTAGCCATTCTAATATTGGATAAAGTCAACTTTCAACCAAAAGGTTTTTAAAAAGATAAGGAAGGACACTTCATACTGGTCAAAGGAAAATTCTACCAAGATCAATTCTGAACATCTATGCTCCAAATGCAAGGGCACCCACATTCATAAATGAAACTTCACTAAAGCTCAAAGCACACATCGCACCTCCTACAATAATAGTAGATGATTTCATCACCTCACACTTATCAACGGACAGATCATGGAAACAAACTAAACAGAGACACAGTGAAACTAACAGAAGTTATGAACCAAATGGATTTAACAGATATCTATAGAACATTTCATCCTAAAACAAGAACACACATGGAATATACTCACTGATAAGTGGAAATTAGGCAAAGATTGTGGAATACCCACAATACAACTCATGGACCTCAATGAAGTTGAAGAGAAAGGAAAAACAAAGAGTGGATGCTTCAGTCCTACTTAGAAGGGGGAAAAATAATCAAAGGAAGTAGAGGGTAGGAGGGACTTGGGAGGAAGAGAAGAGGAGGAGGGGAAAAAGAGGGGCAGAGTCAAGTATGGGAGGAGATGGAGATGTATAGAGGGTCAGAAAATTGTATGTAGATGTGAAGCAATGGGAGATGAGAAACTAGGGGTAGCAAAGAGAAAGTCCCAGACACCAGGAAATCATGAGCTTTTCAGGACCCCACAGGGATGACATTAGCTGAAATACCCAACAAAGGGGAGGGAAAACCTGTGGAGACCATATCCAGAGGTTAGGCATGGAGCCTAACCCCTGGTTAAGGGATGGGGCCACCCACCCATCTCCAAAAATTTTAACCCAGAATTGCTCCTGTCTAAAGGAAATACAGGGACAGAGTAAAGCAGAGACTGAAGGAAAGGTCATCCAGAGACTGCCCCAAATGGGGTTCCATCCCACATGCAGACACCAAACCCCAACACTTGCTGACAGGAGCCTGATACAGCTGTCTTCTGAGAGGTTTTCCCAATTCCTGACCAATACAGATGCTTATGCCCACAGCCAGATATTGGACTGAGGCTAGGTACAGCAATGGGTAAGTTAGGGCAAGTACTGTAGGAGCTGAAAGTGTTTACAACCTCATAGGAAGAACAACAATATCAACCAACCAGACTCCCCAACGCTCCCAGGGTCTACACCACCAAAGAGTACACAGTGGGTACCCATGGCTCCAGCCGCATATGTAGCAGAGAATTGCCTTATCTGGTATCACTGGGAGGGGAGCTCCTTGGTACAGTGGAGGCTTGCTGATCCAGGATAGGGGAATGCTAGGCTGCTGAGGCAGGAGTGGGGGTGGGGATGGGGGGAGCACCTAGAGGCAGGGGGAAGGAGGATATGATAGGGGGCTTGTGGATGTGAAACTGGTAATGGGGATAACATTTGAAATATAAATAAATAAAATAACCAATAAAAAATAAGAAAAAAGAAAATAAAGGAATATAATATACTAAAAAACAAAAAGAAAAGAAAAGAAAAAAGAAAAAATGAAAAGCAGGAAGGAATAAAAGATCCAAGAGCAACTATGTTATGCAGAGAGGCAAAGACCTGAGTACTCCACTCTTTCTATCCATTTCTGTATATGATTAAGGTTTTGAAATGTAGTGCAGGATTCATTCTCGCTCTAGGGCCTGGAGAGATGGCTCAGGGCTTAAGAACACTGAGGACTCTTACAGAGTATGGGGTTTAATTCTTAGCTTTTAAAACTTATATGGGACATGATGTAAAAATAAATAAATAAATATTCATTAAGAGTTATTAATTTACATGTTACTTTTGAAAAAATTGTAAAGCTTCAGACCTAGTAGTTCTTATGAATCTGCAAAGCTCTTAAAGGAATAAAGATGAACTGAAATCTGGGGTTGTGTGTTGTGGGTGGCCCAATGCTGGTTTGTATTCTGATGTTAATTCTGCTTGCTCAAGAGCACCCTCCCACACAACTAGGAAATGCAGTTGATCTCTTACTCAGGTGATCTCGTGGGAACCTTCTCCCCATTTACTGGTCAATAAAGGCTATGAGTGGGCGGTGAAGGAGAAAAGTGGGATGGAGGAGAGAGAGGGGGCAGGTAGGGAGAGAAGGAGGGTGTGAGAGGACAGCGGAAGAGGGGGAAGCAAGGATGGAGAAACCCGCCTTCCTGGCCAGGAGAAACTTCAAGCAGCCAAGGGTCTCCTAGCTGGGGAGTGGGTGAGTACAGTGATTTAGTACAGTGCTAGAGCTGCACAGTCTAGGCATGTAGCTCATAAATATAATAACCGGATTGTGTTTGTCATCCAGACTTATTCAGGCTGGAAAATACTGCAACAGTTGTGGGGCAGGGGTAATTACTTTCGAATGAAGAAAGAAACAAAAAAAAAGGGCCTGAGGTTTTACCTGATACCATAGTTAATTCTCTTCTCACCCAGGAATTCACGAAATGTTCTCCCTGAGGAAAGAAATTCAGTTTTTAAAATTGATTTATAAAATATACATGTAGGTGTGAGCTTAACTGAAGATGAAATTCTATTAGAGCCACAGAGTTGTTGGTGAAACAAACCTTTAATTTTGGTTATATTTCTATTATTTTAGAAAGAAATTTTTTAAAACTATTTATATATTTTGTGTGTATATATGTGTGTATATACACACACACACACACACACACACACAAAATATATGAGTACATATATGAGTATATATATGAGTACACTGTAGCTGTCTTCAGACATACCAGAAGAGGGCATCAGATCCCAATACAGACGATTGTGAGCCAGCATGTGGTTGCTGGGAATTGAACACAAGACTTCTGGGAGAGTAGTCAGTGATCTTAACCACTGAGCCATCTCCCCAGGCCTTGGAAATTTTTTTTATTCAATGCAAAACAACAGTTAGTGTTATATACCTGTAGCCAAGTGGAAACCACAGACAGGCTCACTCATACAAAACACTCAGATCAAAACCAGAACCAGGTTACACACCACAGATGCATTTTAATTAATGCAGAATTAGGACACAGAGAGGAGCAAACATCAGAGGCACTTGCCAATTGAACAATAGGCAATCTAGGGAAACTTCACCAAGTTTCCCAAGGAAGAGCCCTCTTCCCTGATTTTTCACACCATGTTCTCAGCAAAAGGCAGGCAGAACCAGCCCAAAGCCAGCCAGGAAAAAAAAACAAAAAAAAAAACTAGAAGTGATTCTAACTTAGTAAGACAATTGGCTAACCTTCCCACTCTCTGTGGGTAAGAGGTAGAGGATAAAGGAGAAAGGAGGAAAGCCATAGAAACCATGAAAAAAAAAAAAAAAAACAGAAGTATTTGGGATTGGAGAGATGGCTCAGAGGCTAAGAGCACTGACTGCTCTCCCAGAGGTTCTGAATTCAATTCTCAACAACTACAAGGTGGCTCGAAACCATCTGCAATGGGATCTGATGCCCTCTTCTGGTGTGTCTGAAGAAAGCTACATTGTACATACATATATAAAATAAATAAATAAATACATCTCAAAAAACAAACAAACAAAACACTTCACTGCACCTCAGACGTTAGGCAGTAAAAAGACTTTGGAAAAAGTTGGCTGGTGTAAATTACCGTTACATGAACAAATCCTTCATATCCTTGAATATACTTGGCAATTTCCTCTGATGATTTCTTACTTTGAAGAAATTCACATCTGTAATAAAAAACACAATTGACCATTTTCCCAATAGTGCGATAGACATGTCCTCTATCACAATGTCTATTTTTAATGTGTTGATCATTTTTAGTCTTAAATTTTTTATATGATGTATTTGTGTTAACTTTTTATTGATTCTTTGTGAATATTCCACCATGTACCCCAATCCCATTTATCTCCTTATCCCTTTGTATCTACTCTTGCAACTGCCCTTCTAAAAGAAAAATAAAAAAATAAAATGAAAACAAAAACAACAAAATCTTGTTGTGAAAGCTGCAGTGTGTCACAGTGCATCCCATGGTATACCCTTTTGTCCACACATCTTTCCTTGCAAGTGTTCATTGTAAGAAGTTATTGGTCTCTTTTGAGATTTCTGTCTACTGTACACTGTGAGTACTAGGTCCTCATCAGGACCCCTCTGGGATATTGTGGTATTGCCATGTGTCATGGAAATCCTGCAGCTTTGGGTTTGCAAGACCAGCCCCTTTAACATGCTCCAGCAGTTCATTGATGGGGTAGATGTTGGGTTGAACCAACTCAAAGCCTTGGATCTGGGGCCTGAATGGTAGCTGAGCTAGGTGGTCAGCCTGCCAGATCTTGTGTACCCACACCACCAGGGTGAACTCTCCAACACTTCTCTGGCTACCCAGCCCAATGCCACAGCCAGCAAGGGGCAGGGCCAGTTTTCCTGCTCTCACACACCCTCAGGGCTAGCTCTACTGTGCTGCCTAGGCGAGGTTCAGGGCCCACTCTCATGTGCTGCAGCTGGTGAGGGGCAGGGACTGCTCTCCCATGCTGCCCAGGTTAGGAGTGGGACCAGCTCTCCAGCCTGCACCAGGCAGCAAGGAGTGGATGGGAGGGTGCATCTTACCTGAGACCCCACACTAACACATGGCCAGTGAAGGGTGAGGCCAGCTCTCCCAAGCTCATGCCACTGGTGCCAGCTCATCTGCAACCTATGAAACCATGGCCAGCTCTACTGTGCTTCCTGAGAGAGGCGCCAGGCTGCTCTCCCTGGTGCTACAGTCAGTTAAAGACAAGGGCAGCTCTCTCAAGTGCAGCAGTCAGTGTGATATGAGACCAGCTCTGCCCAGCCCTCAGACACCAAACGGCTCCAGGCTGCAGCCCAGACAAGGTATGTCCACATGGCCTTTAATGGTAACAGACGCCCTGCTGTTTCAGGGCCATGAACTCAGACGTGGCCCTCAGCAGGATGGGCCAGGACCTCATCAGAGTCTCAGGTGACATCACCAGCTATTCAACTCAGGCCGATATAGGAAGGGACAGAGGACTAGATCATGTGTGGGTGGAAGCGAGGGGGTGTCAGGTAGGCAAGAATATTGTGTTACTGTGTCTATAAATTGAAATGACTTGAGGTTAAAAAAAATGAGGGGAGAGTGATCAGGAAAATGCCCTCCTACTTCCACCTGCGGCTTCCTAAGCCCACACTTGTACACACACATATACTCTACATACAAACACACACTAGATTCATCCCATGCACACAAATCTATATAAGAGACTAACTGTTCAAGTGATTCAGAATTTTGACAATATGAAAAGTTATCCTAATGTGAGTAAGGGGAAGTTATAAATCTCAAAGGGAAGATCCAAGAACGTGGTTCTTTGGTCTCTAGTTTTGTTTTGCTTTTTAAAAACCAGACCCTGAGGGCTGGAGAGATGACTCAGAAGTTAAGAGCACTGGTTATTCTTCCAGAGGACTTGGGTTCAATTCCCAGCACCCACATAGCAGCTCTCACGAGTCTCTAACTCCAATTCCAGGACTTCTGACACCTCAACGCAGAAATGTGGGTAAGACACCAATGAACATAAAATTAAACAAACAAGCAAACACACATACAAGCCAAAACCATGAAATTGGCTAAAGGTGGAGTGGTGACTTCCATGGTTTAGAGCAATGGCTGTTCTTCCAGAGGAACTGAGTTGAGTTCTAAAAGCCCACACAACAGCTCACAATCATCTGTATCTCCATATGCAGGAACTTTGATGCCCTCTTTTGGGCTCTGTGGTATACACACACCCACACACACATACCCACACACACATGCTCAAGTGCCTGCTTTTGTGCACACGTGTAGCATATGTATTATACATATATAATAAAATAGAATAAATAATTTAAAACATCTATTTAAGCTGAGCACTTTAAGAATAAAGCATTTGAAACTTACATGGGGAACCACTTGGCATGCTCTTTCCAGGGATCATCTCCTTCTTCCCAGTTGCCCAAGCATCCATCACAGGAGAAACACTGCACAGTGTCCCTCTTACCTACAGATGCAGGAAAGGGTTTGACTGGCCGGCAATGGCACCAGCTGTGTCTTGGAGCTGATCACACTGCACCAGAACAAGACAGACTCCAGCATGTGTGTCTTTGTAGGGGCTACAGAAGTGCTCTAGCACTCAGCCATACCCTCAGCCCACTGCTGGTACACTTAAAGACTATATATGAAGAAAAGTAACATTTTACTTTATACACAGGCAAATATATAGCTGCATGTCTGTGTATGTATAGATAGGTGGATAGGTAGGTAGGTAGATAGATAGATAGATAGATAGATAGATAGATAGATAGATAGATAGACAGACAGATAGCAAACCAAGAATGCTACACTAAATATATATTAAAGCAGAAGAAAATTTGTTATCCTTGAAATTTAATGAACTACATCTTATGTCTAGTATAACACAGTTCATCAGTAAGGGTTCATTAACAAAATATTGCTCACACAATGGAACCTAGACTTTAAATCCCACAGGAATACCTCACAGAATGGAATCTACTTACCTGTAAAGACAAAGCCAGCTGCTGAGAGTACACGTGGTGATGTCCCATGGGCATAAAATGGCCAGTCCTCAAAGGACTCGAGTCTGGCCTCCTCCTCACGGTACCTTGCTTTGTCACCTCTCAGTGTCTTCTCTGGACTCTTCACCCGGACGTCGTACTTGCCAATGTTACCAACATCTTTACCCAGAAGAAACTCACATTCTGGTCGTAATTTCTTGTGGTTCTCTATGGGAACTTGCCTGACACTGGTGGAAAAGAGGATTAAGCTACAGCAGAAGCACTGAACCCCAAGTTTCACGCCTGTGTGGTAAAACCCAGCAGCTGCCATCTCCTGTGGCGTCCATGATCTGAACGTATCATAGGTCACAAAAGTCTTTAGTCGTTTGGCTTCACTGCGCATCTGTGAGTTAAAACCTTTCTTCATTTTCATGCGTTCTCTATTCTGTTCTTTTTCTTGTATCTTTGCCAGCTGAACTATGTCCACTCCAAGACGAGCAGAAAGCTCAGGGAGCAATTCATAATTAAACTCGGAAACTTGATCCTTGGAGGAGTCTCCAAGCTCAGCCATTTTCTAAAGGAGAAAGGTGAGCAGTTGTTGGATGTTTGAGGTAGCTCTCATGTTCTTATGATGAGCATCATGACCAAAGCTTCACAGAGAGAGAGAGGGGTTACTTCTGCTCCCAGGCGTGGTTCATCTGCAAAGGAATTCAAGGCTGGAAGAACTGGAGGCAAGAGCTAGTGCAGAGATTGTGGAGGGCTGCTGCTCACCGGCTTACTCTCTGTAGTTTCTTGCCTTGCTTTCTTTCTGGTTCTAATTATCTATTTATTTTGATTTTTCAAGGCAAGGTTTCTCTGTGTAGCCCTGCCTGTCCTGGAACTCATTTTGTAGACTAGGTTGACCTCAAAGTCAGAGATTTTCCTGTGTCTGCCTCTGGGATGCTGGGATTAAAGGTTTGTGCAAGCATGCCACACTTAGCCCAGGGGTGGCACCACTGCCTTCTCACATCAATTCACAACCAAGAAAAATGTCGCCCCTTCCCACCCCACTACAGCACAGCCCAATCTGCTGGAAGCAATTCCTGTTTCTGCCTTCCAGGTTCTGGGATCAACAGGCATGTGCCACACCTAACTAAGATGAGTCTTTCTATCTAAGCTCACTCTTTCAACTGACACCTACAGAAAAGTAGGCTTATTCTGGCTTATAGTTTGAAGATCTCCATCTTGCAGCAGTGACACATTTGATGCCACCAATGCATGGTATAGAGCCCTTCTCACTACTGAACAAAATCCCCCAGCAATGGTTGCCTGGAGGTCTGTCGATCCTCAGGCTTCTCTGCTCTTTGACTAGTCATTTTTACAGTTGCCCCCTGATCCCTCTCCACCATCCCCCACATCCACACACTTACAGTCTTCTTAGCAATTATGAGGCAAAGGTCATGTTCTTATCTATAGACATAGTTACCCAACTCCAGCTTTCTGCTCCTTCCCTGTACAGAAGGAGCTGGCCCTCACTTGGCAGCCCAAGGCTTTGCTTAGTTTCTTTCATTTTTCCCTAGCACAGCTTGTACTTACCTTCTCTGATGCTGGAATAAAATACCGTGACAAAAGCAGCTCACAGAAAGAAGGGTTCTTCTGGCTTACAGTTTGAAGATCTCTATTTCATGGTGGCACGGAAGGCTTGGCAGGAGCAAGAAGCCGGCTGGTCACAGTGCATCAGCAGCAAGGAGGCAGAGAAAGAGAACAGGAAGTGGCACCAGGCTATAAAGTCTCCAGTGGCCCACTTCCTCTACTATGTTCCACCTCTTAAAGGGTCCGAACTCTCACCCAGTAGGGCCACCAGCTGGAAACCAAATTCTCAAACCATGAGCTGTCTTTGCAGACATTTCACATTCAGACCACAGCATAAGCGGAGACACAGAGTTCTCCACTAACATCTGTATCTGAATACCTCCCTCCCAAACTCCTCCTTTCTTTCCTGAAAAATACTTGTAAATCTTTTTTTTCCTCTGTGTGTGTGTGTGTGTGTGTGTATGCGTGCGCTCACATGTGTCTTAGTTAAAGCTTCTCTACTATAATGAAACACCATGACTAAAGCAACTTGGAGAGGAGAAGGTTTATTTTGTTCACAATTTCTTTTCTTTTCTTTTCTTTTTTAACAGATTTAATGCATTTATTTTTGTCATATAAAAACCCTTATGTGGTAGCCACAGCTAGAGCCTAGGTCCTCTGAACAGAGACTCTGGTGTGGGTTTTCACAAGATGATCAGTGAATTCCTGGTAAGGAGACTTGGTGAACACAGTCTCTTTCCAGAGGTCAGGTAGCTGTAGGTCTTGGAGATGGCATCAAAGGTGGCCTTGACAAAGTTGCCCGGGGTGGCAGTGCAGCCTCTGGCTGAGGTGTAGCAGTCATCTATACCGGCCATCATCAGGAACTTCTTGGGCACAGGAGCAGAAACAATGCCAGTGCCTCTGGGGTCAGGGATGAGACGCACCAGCACAGACCCTAAGCGGCCTGTCACCTTGCATGGAACAGTGTGGGGCTTGCCAATCTTGTTCCCCCCAGTAGCCTCTCCGCACAGGGACGATGGAAAGCTTGGCCAAGATGATGGTCCCTCGGATGGCAGTAGCAACCTCCTTGGAGCACTTAACACCAAGACCAACGTGACCATTGTAGTCCCCAATAGCGACGAATGCCTTGAACCTAGTCCGCTGGCCAGCCCAAGTCTGCTTCTGAACTGGCATGATTTTCAGAACCTCGTCCTTTAGGGATGCACCCAGGAAAAAGTCAATGATCTCAGACTCCTTAATGGGCTGGGAGAACAGGTAGATCTCCTCCAAGGACTTGATCTTCGCATCCTTAACCAGGCGGCCCAGCTTGGTGACGGGGATCCACTCCTTGTCTTTAGCTTTACCTCCGTGAGCCCCGCGGCCTCGACCACGACCACGGCCTCGACCACGACCGCAGCCCCTAAGACCGCTGCCGAATCCTCCGCGGAAGCCGCCGCGGCCTCCCAATCCCGGGCCCCCAGGTCCTCCGGGCCCTCCAGCTGCACCGGCGTCATCCGCCATTTGGTGTTTTCCCGGAGAAGAAGAAGCCACAATTTCTTTTAACAGTTATTCATCAAAAGCAGTGAGGGCCGGAACTCTCACAGGGCAGGAACTTGGAGAAAGATGTAGAGGTCATGGAGGGATGATGCTTGCTTGTCTGCTACCTCTAGCTAGCTCAGCCTGCTGCCTTCTTGAACCCGGGATGACCAGCCCATGGGTAGCACCACCCACAGTAGGCTGGTTTCGCTCCCAGTAATAACTAATTAAGAAAAATGCCTTACATGGGGATCTTAAGGAAGTATTCGCTCACTAAGGCCCCCTCTTCTCTGATGACTCTAGTTTGTGTCAAGTTAACGTGGAATTAACTAGTGCACATGCCAGGTCATAGAGAGAGACTAAAGGACAGTTTGTGGGAGTCGGTTCTTTCCATCCATCCTCTGGGTTCCAGGTAGCAAGCTCAGGGTGCTACGTTGGTGACAGTTACCTTGATGCACCAAGACATCTTCCTGGCCCAGCCTCTCTTTTGCTGTCTATTTGCTTGTTTTTTGTTTTGTTGTCTGACACAGGGTCTCATGGTAGACTTCTAATGGGAGCAGGAAGGAATTATGTGAGGAGCCGGAAGTCAAACTGCAGAAGCAGGGAAACCACCAGTTGGTGCTGTCGATCACAGCATCTGCACGATCCGTCAGGACCTCAGGGGAAAAATAAAACTTCTCGTGCGCTTCATTGTTTGATAGTTTGGAATATAGTTAACATGTGTGATCCCATAAGACTTTTCTTTAATGCTGAGAGTTCATTTCTTTCTGTTACTTTTTCTTTTGAAACAGGATGTCAGGCCACTTTCAAGCTACAGGCTCCTTCTGGCCTCAGCCTCTTGAATGCAAGAATTACAGGCACTAGCCAGCACAGGTGGAGTTTTTTTTTAGATCCCACTCTCATCTTTACAGTATAACCGCCCCCCCCAACAAAAGAGAAAGAAATACAAATTCCCAAAATATTCTGTTCAGGTGTTTCCATTGCCGTCGTATGAGATACTTAGTAACCTTTTCATTCGTACACTTGGGTCTCTTATCAGTCTAGGGAATTATCTTCTATTATTTATTTAGTAATTCTCCATTGGTTCACTCTGCTATTTCTATCTTCTACACGAGAATTTAGTTAATCAGTAATCATTTAACCTCTTTGTTTCTCACATATTTTTAATGTTTTACTAACCTTGAGTATGCTAGACAAGTACTTGTCCACTGAGAAACATCTCCCAGCCTTATTCTTTATTTCTACGTAGTTGCTGAGGCTGGCTTTGAACTTGCTATGCATCCCAAGAAGACCTTGAAATTCCAATCCTTCTACCTCATCTTTCTGAATAGTTGACATTATAGTGTGTGTCACTACACTTGGTTTCGGATAATATGTATATAATCTGATTAAACACACACACACACACACACACACACATACACATGTATGTATGTAATCTGATCACACACACACACAATTGTAAGGCCTAGAGAGAATGTTCTGGCCTAGGTAAAATGTTAAGGCCTAGGTTACTGCTGCCTGGATAGCCTGCCATTTTGTGCTTTTACTAATATTATAGGGAAACTTTGGTGTATGTTGTATCTGCTGTTACTAGGAAACTTTCTTCTGCCCAAGCGGATTGCATCTTCTGTTGTGTTTCGTACCCTTGGAAATTAATCACCATAGAAGCCAGGAGAACTGCTTTGTATAGTTACCCACAATAAACTTCAACCCAAACCAACCCCCAGCAGCACTTCCTGCACCTGTGTGTAAGCTTTTGTGGTATGAGCTGCCCCTGGATGCACCCCAACATAAGAGAGGCACCTGCACCAACATAAAAACCTGTTTGGAATAAGACTTCCATTTTGAGTAGTGGTTGAGTAAAGTTTAAGTTCCCAAGACCTCCTTGGAAACTAGCATTCTACTTGGCAGAAAGAGACATGTACCTGGGTAACTGACATCTTGCTTGGCAAATTAAGACATGAATGTTAGGTAAGGCAAGTCCCCTGCCACAGTTACATACCCCAACCAATGGGAGCAGGATTAAGTGTACAACAAAGATATGTTCCTAAGGAGATCCCCTTATCCCTAAATCCTGATTGGTTGAGTAACTTGGCACAAACAGATGTTTGTAGATCACAGGCTTAAAAAGCCCTGGAGGACCTTAACACAGGGTCACAGTTAAGCTCCTGAGCCTGAATCATGTGCCTGATCTTGGGATGAGGCATTCAATAAACCATCCCTAGTTGCCTGAGATCGGTGACTGAGTTGTTTGTGCAGCAGTTCCAGACCCCAACAACAATCTCTCTCACAACACACACACACACACACACACACACACACACACACACACACACACATTTAGTAAGGTAACTTACAGACTGTGGTCTGTGTGGCTCCAAAATGGCTAATTTCCAATGGAAATGCAGAAAATCTGCTTCTTGTTCAGTTCACAAGACTAGATTTCTCAGTAAATTCACTCTTGTGCTGAAGTCACAGGGAATTCCTAGAGGTCTATCTGCTAGTCTTCAGTCTATATCAATTCATGGAGAAGGGGGTTCTAATACCAACCTGAGGCATGCCTCAGCAACAGGACACATCAACTTGCCAATGAGCATGAGGGCAAACAGGCAAAAGGCAAAGGAGTCCTTCTTCCATGTTCTTTTATGTGAGCTACCACTAGAAGGTTCCAGATTCAGGATAGACTCACCCTAAATTATCTGGATTATCTGGATTCAGGGTGGGTCTTCCTGCTTCAAAGAATCCAATCAAGAAAATCTTCCTCTGACCAGCTGAATTTGCTTAATTCATATGTGATCAAATTGATAACCAAAATTTGACACCAGAGGACTTGAACTTGATATGGATCTCAGGTTTTTCTTTGAATTCCTAATCTTTCTGCCTCCCTGGGATTATCCACTCCCAGGCATGCACCATGCCTGGCTTCTAATAACATTTTTAGATTTTGATAAGTTAATTTCCCACAATTCTTTTTTGTTCCCTTACAATTCCTTAGTTATACAACATATAATCTGTTTGTGCACATATGGAGGCACACATGTTCATACATGCATGTACAGGCAAGGGGTAAACAGTGGGTGCCTTTCTTGACCGCTTTTCATCCATTCTGTGAGACAGGGTATCTCATTGAACCTGAAGTTCACTATCTCATCTAAACTCACTGAGCATGTGCTTAATGGATCAGCCTGTCTTTACCTCTCCAGTGCTTCAGCACTGGCATAATACCCTGCACGGTTTTCTTCATGGGTTCTGGGATGCAAACTTAGAGCCTCATGCTTGTGTAGCAAACATTTTGCAGAACAAGGCATGTCCTCAACCCATTATCTAACTCTTTCTAGCTGGTACCATCTTCTTGATTCTCTCTGACAATCCTGTTTATGTTCACATGTTTCCTGAATTGTCTATTTCTTCCAAGATTGTTGCCATTTACCTCAGAGTTTATTTCTCAGATTATTTGCCCTCCCCTCCCCCATATGTAATGATCTTTGGTCTAACAACTGGACAATTTCAAAGCAGACTGGGTAAAATTAGGCCTGTAGATGCAGTTCAGTGGCTACATAGTTGTCAACATGTCAACACGGTCAATCCCCTATGCCAGGGAGAGGGATCGAATTAGGAGCCTAGGTATATAACTCAGTTGTCAGACTGACTGATTAGCATGAACAAGCATTTGAGTTCAATCCCAATACCAAAAACCAGCTGAGAAGGCATATGCCTGCAATCCCAGCACTCAGGGGTCAGGTCAGAGGATCAAAACGTTCAAGGTTATTTTTGACTAACACAGTGGTCTTGAGGACAATGGAGGCAATATGAGAATCTTTCTAAAATAAATTATAAAATTTTCAGGCGAATGGATGGTGTCAGGAGCTGACAAGGAGAAGCTAAAAGCTAGCAGGTGATTTTCCTGAGATGAGTTCACCTTTGATTAAAATCTATGGTGGACTTGCTCTGGTGGGCAAGGCCCAGGGGGCATTTTTTGTTCTTCCCTCTTTGCTTCAGAAGTGTGGTTTTATATTTGAAGACAGGATGTCACTGCATATTTCAGAAATGCCTCAAACTTGTGGCATTCATCTGTCTCAACTAAGGAGCCAGCCTGACTCCGTTTTGCATTCAGGGGACATTTTGATACTTCACTTAAGTTTCTGTTTACTATAAAATTTGAGTTTATGTTTTGTGGAACTTGACCTACTTTGAAGGAGTCTGATCTACCTGGGACTTAACAGTAAGCCACCCTATCTCCTGCCCTTAGTCACTTGAAATGCTCTGTACCCATTGTTCAAAGAAGATGTCTTAGTTACTGTTCTATTGTCGTGAATAGATGCCATGACCACAGCAACCCTATAAAGAAAAATATTTAATCGAGCCTGGCTTTCAGTGCAGAGGTTTAGTCCATTATTGTCATGGCAGGATGCAGGCAGACATGGTGCTGGAGAAGGAGCTGAGAATTCTGCATATGGATGGGCTGGCAGCAAAAGGAGAATGACACTGGGTCTGGCTTGAGCATCTGAAACATCAAGGCCCATCCCCAGAGACACACTGTCTCCAACAAGGCCACACCTCCTAATAGTGCCTAATAGATGACACAATGTCCAAGCATGAGAACCATAGTACAGATCCCCAGCATTCACATGCACATGCAACAAACAAAGCATGGGGAGGGCAGAGACAGATGATCTCTGGGGGTTGCTGGCCACCCATCTTTTTTTTTTTTTAAAAAAGGGCAAGCCTCAGGTACAATGAGAGGTTCTAGCTCATGGAAATAAAGCAAGGGCCACAGAGAAGAAGTCTACACCTGAAGTCTACTTCTGGTAAGTATATATCTGTGCACATATTTCTGTGTTTGTGTGTACATATGTAGAAACAATTAGAAATTTGGTTGATTTTGGGTGAGTTATAAAAAAACAAGAGATTTACTTTAGCTCACAGATCTATTGTTAAAAGAAAGCCACACAACAGTTGGATTACAGAGGAACCTGATACATAATCACATCAATAAGATCTTATACGATGAAAGGGCCTCAAGGCCCTCTGGCCCTGAAATGGGAAAAAGAGCATTAATCAGAAACAATACAATACAAGAAGTTCTAAACATGATGGAGTTTTACAAGAAAATTGAGGGTTTCCATTAAAGCCTTCAGAGGGGCTTCATTAAAAGGAAGAATGAGAGAGAGTGTGGGTGTGTAAGGGACATAACCTCCATGAGAGGGATGTGGTGGTTTGAATGAGAATCGCCCACAGAGGCTCATAGTTTTTGAATACTTGGTCCCCAGTTGATGGAACTGTTTGGGAAGGATTAGAAGGTGTGATCTTCCTGGAGGAGATGCATCACTTGGGAGAATGCCTTGAAGTTTCAAAAGCCCACACTATTCACAGTTAGTTCTCTCTGCCTGGTGCATGTACTGGAGATATGTTATGGATATGAGCTCTCAGCTAGTGCTCCAGCAGCAGGACTGCCAGCCTGCTGGCAGCCAGGATCTCTGTTATTATGGTCATGGGCTCTAACACTCTGGAACCCTAAACTCCAAGTTGCCTTGCTTACAGTGTTTGAATCAGCCATTGAAAAGTCACTAAGACTAGAAGGAGGAAAGGCCTCTGCAGAGAGCAGCATTAATCTGCAGAACAGATTCATGAGCAGTCTTCCTGAGGAGTTTTGGGTCAAATACCAGAACAAAGGAAAGATCTGATTTTTACAGCCTTTCAGGAGTGTCAGCAAGTTTCACATCATGTGATTTAGTTCAGCATAAGGTAAGTGACAAGGAGCATGGAAGAGCTAGGTTTCATAAATTGAGAGCTGCCAAGTCACAGCATGGATTTCTTCTTATCTCTGTCCCATAGAGAGTTGTCCTGAGGTGTGGCCTGATTCAAGCTATTGGATGTGACATTCTGGAATTCAAGTTGAAGGACTGCATCCATGTTGGTAAAATACTGAGGATGGTGCAGGCATAACTTTACAAGTGACAAGGATGCATGTGCATCCATGTGTTGGCAGGCTGTGTTTGCTCTGTTTTAGCAAGCCACTAATTTCAATGGGGGCTTTACCTTATAATGGCCTTTTCCTCATCACCTTCCAAGAGGCCCACCTCTAAACAAAATAGATTCAGCTTCCACTCCTAGAATCTCAGAACGGCATTACATGTCAACACGTGAAGCTTTGGGAAACACAAACTGTATCTAAGAGAGAACTTCCTAGGAAAAGGAGAGGACAGCTACAAAGGTCTTTGGGCAAGAATGTATGTGAAATGTTCAGGAAACAGAGAGGAAAACTGTGTAGTTGGAGAAATTAAGGCAAGAGCTTAAGGGGAAGCCAAAGTCCAAGCCTTACGTGTGCCACTGTTGAGTCAACATCATTTACTTTCAGCTGAGGGTCCAGTGAAGGATGTAAGGCAGAGGGAGCCTCTGATAGCATGGTGAAAACATGCCTCTGGTTTCAAAAAAGGAAGTAGGCTAACCAACCTGTGGGGTGTTTGTTTGTTGTTGAGGCAGGATCTCATTGTGTAGCCTTGGTTAGAGTGGTGCTTACTTACTTAGACCATGCTGGCCTCTAACTCACAGAGAGACACCTGATGATGTTGCCTCCCCAGTGCTGGATTAACGATGTGAGCCACCATCCTTGGCTAGATCAGATGGATTTTGCAGGTGGAATTGCTCAATTTGCCAGTAGGTTAGACATGAACTATGAAAAAGAGCTAAGTGATAGTATAAGAGACGACTCGCGGTAAATTCCACACACCAGGTCCAGACAATACCACGTGTAGAAGGTTTAATTGGGGAGAGTGGGGAAAGGTCTCGCGCAAGAGAGGAAGGGGAGAGCAAAAGAGGCCGGAGGGAGGAGGGCTTCTCCTTTATATCTGCGTGATGACGCATGTGCTGCCCAGGTAAAATTGGGTAGCCCTAGGGGTTCTTGGGAATGGAGGGGGGGCATTACCATGGTAACAGATCTATGGTCTTGCCTATCTCTAGGTTCAGGCACTTGGTGATGCTAACACTAAGGATAACTCCAAGGATTTCATTAAGCACCTGCAGGGGTGAAGTGGGAGTTTCAGGAGATGAAAGTCTACATAGAGAGTACCTCAGTGAAGATCAAGGTAAGAAGGAAGACCAAAGTGTGGATACTTCGTTCCTTCTTAGAAGGGGGAAGAAAATAAGGTCGAAAAGGCCAGTTATCAATGAGGGACTCACAGGTTTCTTTAGTGAAAGCAGTCCTTGTACAACTTGTTGCTAAGCATAACCTCACCTTGCTACCTGGGACAGAATGGCCATTCTGTCCCAGGTCTGTCTGCTCACCTGAGTCGATAGATATTTAGACATTTCTGACTACAAAAGTACTTCATGTCAAATCAGATAATCAACCCGCTCCAATAGAGACACGCTGTCTCTGAATTCGAGGCCAGCCTTGTCTAGAGAGTGAGTTCCAAAACAGCCAGGGCTACCCAGAGAAACCCCGTCTCAAAAAAATGAAGTGGGGAGAGGCACTGTCTTGGAAGCTGGGAACCAAGCACAGGTCCTCTGTAAAAGCAACAAGTGTTCTTAACTACCGATCCATGTGCCAAGGTCTTGGATATTAGTTTAAACATAAAAATGACAGGGAGAATTGTAAAATGAGGAACACTACAGAGGGGCTAGAATGGGAAGTCAGGATACTTTCTAGCTCGCTTCCCACACATAACAAATGATTTTTAAAAGTTCTTATATTACTTGGTTATTTTATTTATTTACATTTCAATTGTTGTTCCCCTGCCTGGTCTCCCCTCAACAAACCCTAAATTTTTTTTAATTAAATTTAGTTTAATGTAATTAATTAAATCAAATTTAATTTAAATTTATTTTTAAAAATATTAAAAGTACATAATATTTATGTTAAACCAACACAAGTATAGAGGTAAGACTTTCATATACATGTGGAATAATAAATGAGTGTTACAATCAAGTTAATATATCCATGGTTCCATATATATCTATAAATATTGTTTTATAATTTCTAGCCCTCCGGAGGCAGAGGCAGGCAGATCTATGTGGGTTCCAGGTAGGCCTGGTCTACATATTCAGTTCCAGGCCATCGAAGGCTACATAGTGAATCCATGTCTCAAAAACAACAAAAAGGAAAAAAAGAAAGAAAACCATAAGGACATTACAGCACATGCAAAATTCTCAAAAGCCTCAGAAACAAAAGCAGTGTTCTCTAAGCTCATACCCCCCTTCCCCCGCCATTTCCACACTATTTCCATACTCAGTATACGGGAGACAGACGGTGTAAGCATATAAAACTACAGCAAGGCTGGTGAACATACAAAAGCCCTGCACGATTAAAGAGCATCTCTGGAGAGAGTCCGCTGCATGCTGTGGTCCAGTCGACTCATCATGTGTGGGATGTCTCAGTACTAAAACTGTCTGTTTATTAAACGCCATCTGTCAAAGAACAGCTTCAACAGCACAGGATAAGCTTAGGTGCAGGTAAGTCAGCCGTTACTAATTCAGCAGACTTTTCTCAGAGGAAACAAACAGTGGTGGCGCACGCCTTTAATCCCAGCACTTGGGAGGCAGAGACAGGCGGATTTCTGAGTTCGAGGCCAGCCTGGTCTACAAAGTGAGCTCCAGGACAGCCAGGGCTATAGAGAGAAACCCTGTCTCAGAAAAACCAAAACAAAAAAACAAAAAAACAAAAAACTTGATTCACTGAGGCCAGCAAAATGCTCCCTGGGGCCAGTGAAAAACTATGGCCAGTTAGACTCCTTGGGGGCCGGCAAAAGAGGACTTGGGGGCCCAAGAAAAAAGAGAAAAAGAGTTATACATGCAAACACACACACTGGATGGATGATACAAGCTTCAACAAGCTCCAACAAGTTCAGGCATACATACATATACCTAGACACACACACACACACACACACTGTTGTGCCAGGAAACATTCATGAGCCCTAAAAGACCATCAAGGAGTCAATTCTGATGTAAACACATTAGGATCTCTTTATTACAAGTTCTAGCTTTCGTTTGTTTGTTTGTTCTTTGGAGGGGAAACTGGGAAAGGAGAAATTTACATGTAAATAAAGAAAATATCTAATTAAAAAAAAAAAAACAAGTTCTAGCTTTCAGATCCCCACCAGCCCTGACACCACAGGATGGGAAGGTGGAGCCCCCAGCACAGTTTCAGGCAAGCATTTATAGAAGGCGTTATCTAGCTGGTTACATATCTGATTTGGAAGCCATTATGGCCTTTAACATAATTGGCTGGTGCTGGGGGCCAAACCATGAACTTAACTTCTGCTTTCTTCCTGATTGGTGGTTGTTAGGAAGTGAAGTGTCCAGGCGGGCTTATAACTTGCAGGTGCAGACTTATTAGGGAATAACCTGGAAACTGGTTCTAGAGACAGGTTTTGTTGGGGGATAACCTGGAAACTGGTGCTAGACACAGGTCTTGCTGGAGGGTTGCCTGGAAATGGGTGCTAGGTAGCAGCCTATTAGTTACCTTGCATTTAACCTTAGGTCAGGTTCTCTAAGATGGAGTCTGAACCCGAGAGACCTGGCCTCTCATGATCAAGCAGCAACTTTATTTTTTCTCCCGCAGCTCACATATCCCAGAAACGTCTTTCAAGCAGTATCGAAATTACAATGTGACTATATTCTACTTTTCTTTTAGTGAATGTTACAGTGAATGTATGTAAGAAAAAACATGTTCCCCAATACTATCCCATGAATAAACATTTTACATATTACAAGAGAAAGAACAATTATTCCCAAGAGCCTACATACATTCCCAACTAAGCAACTTATTATAGATTAGCAAAACATAAATATGCAGGGTAATATTCCCAGCCAGCTTCTCTTACTGGCAGACAACAATTTGTGGTTACAAAGAGAGAATGGATTATTTTAGTATTTAGCTTAAAAAGTAATCTCATAAAATCTTAAAAATAAATCTAGACTTTTATATAAAAACAATCAGACATTTCTACTTTGAATTCTCAAGACTCTGCATCTACACACAAACAGTTCTTTTTATTAAATCATATCAGAAAGCTGAGGGCAAAATTGGGTGCAAGAAATTATCACCTTGGCTTCAGCAACAGTGTCACATCAGCCAGTGCTAGGTGAGCTGCTGTTGTTCTTTGTTCCTGACCTTGAAAACATCCCTTGATCAATAATCAAAAGTGTGCTTTTCTGAACTTCACTTTTCTTTGTAAGATTTTCAACATCAGAGACATTAACAAAAACATCTTAACCTAACTTTACTAATAATCTACTCCTCCAAATTCTTCCTAAGACTGATGGTCATTTCTAACAATCTACATTTCTAAGTTCTTTCCAAGTGTGGTGACTGAATCATTGATCTGCTCCAGCAGCAATGCTTGAAGAAGATTAAGCACTGTTGTTGGAAGTGCCGATGACACTGCCCAGTGAGGGGCTGTAAGCCCCCTTAGAGTTTTCATACACCTCATAGATTATGAGGGATGCAGTGTGAGGTCAGCAAGCAGAGCAAAGGTCTACGACAGCATGAATTCCTCAGGCACCTTAGTCCTCTCTGAGGTACACCCATGTGGTTGTGCTATCCAAGGAGCTGAGTTCTATGAGTTCTAAAGCTGTTTTGCTGTTCCTCTTGCACTACCCCAGCACCCATCAAATACTGCTTCCCTGTTGTGGCTTCTGCATAGATCAATGCTCTTTCCCAGCCCCTTCCCATTGACCTTGACAATGGGTGGTTCTCTATATGAACTTGACTGAAGCTCTACTCTCTAGACAGGAGGACTTAATAAGGACTGCCAAGGTACTGTTCATTATAGCTCCTAAATAATGGGTATGCAGGCTTTTTGAAAAAAATAGCAGCCTGCACAGTTAATAAATATTCTTTAATAGGATGAATAGTTGTGTCTTTAGCTGTGAAATAGAATCTGGTCTGAACTTGATTCTCCCACCTCAGTATCCTAAATGTTGAAAGTAAAGGTGTATACCACCATGCCCGGCTAAAATAAATCAGGTGTTTAGAACTGTCAGTAGCCTTCAGGAGCATCCTTTACTCCAAGACAACAGGAGAGAATGGTACTATCCATTTCCAGAAGATAATCAAGCGTTTGGACTGAGGGTGTCTTTCCTTCACATCATGAATCACTTTCATGTCCTCTTCATCCAGGAGCCAACTGAGCATGTGCAGCCTGGTGAGGCTGGGCAATCGGGATATACACTGACCCAGAGCCTTGACAGTGGTGGCCTGAACTTGAATGCATTCTGGGATATGCCTGCAGATGTTCAGTTCTTGCAGGTTTGGCAGGTTGTCCAGGACTTGAAAGAAATTTCTGTATCCTTCCTCAGTAATCTTGTGATTCATGGAAAGATCTAAGTTCTCGAGTTTTTGGAAGCCTCCGCTGGTTGCCACCCTGGCTGGAAAACAAAGCACTAATGAAAACAGAATCCTGAGGACATCAGTAACATTTTTCCCAACTCTAGACCCTTGCAGCAGGCAGCTCCAATGATGCCACTGCTTCCACACAAGGGAACCCCTTTCTCTGAGGGAAACTCACCAATTTCAATCACACTCTCATCGTCCAAGGTGTGGATAAAGGCGAGAACTCGGAGGCACGGAAGCTGCAGACACTGCCGGACAATCAGTTTGGCCACTTGGTGAATCCCGTCCCCAGTAGGAAGGAGAAGTTCCTCCAGGTTCCTAAGAGAACTCAGAGCCTGGGCTGTGGGAGATACAAGGGAGCCATCCTCAAGAGTTGTTCTGACAACACCCAGAGGAAGCTCCACTCCCAGGCGCTCTGACACACCCAGGATCAGAGGTGAGGAGGAACCAACATCTGTCCCAACACAGGGAGTAACTGGGACCAGCAGGACCAGGCACACAGGAACTGCACCAGCCCAGTGACTCGGGTTCCTTCCAGTCTGTCTGGTCTGGTATCCAGAGCAGACCTTGGACGCAAGCTCTGCAGCCAGTCCCAAAACAACCAGAGGAAGCTCCACTCCCAGGTAACCTAGCAAGCCCAGGATCACAGGATCCCAGAATCACAGAATCACAGGATCACAGACACAGCTTGACTCTGAGGAGTTCTGACACAACCTCCTGGAAGGACAGGCTCCAGTCAGATTTAGCAAGGGCAGGTAGCACTAGAGATATCCAGATGGCGGGGTGGGGGAGGCGGGGGGGGGCAAGCATAAGAAAATAAACAACACAAACCAAGGTCACTTGGCATCATCAGAACCTAATTCTCCCACCATAGGAAGTCCTGGACACACCATTACACCGGAAAAGCAAGATTCAGATATAAAATCACTTCTCATGGTGATGATACAGGACTTTAAGAAAGACATAAATAGCACCCTCAAAGAAATACAAGAGAACACAGGTAAACAGCTAGAAGTCCTTCAAGAGGAAACACAAAAATCCCTTAAAGATCTTCAGGAAAACACAATCAAACAGGTGAAGGAAATGAGCAAAACCATCCAGAATCTAAAAATGGAAATAGAAACAATAAAGAAAGCAGAAAGAGAAACAACCCTGGAGAT
>JADRCD010238117.1:34176-53246 GCA_019843815.1 Montemys delectorum
CAATGCTTTCAACCCCTCCCTTGCCATCCCGTCCTCATCTGTCACCCCAGTGATCCACTCTGAGGAGAGCCACCCTCCTTGGAAAGCATGGTCCACTACTCTGCCAGTTTTGCATCATCTGTCCTTAGCATGACATTCTGTAGATCACATGATCACAGTCTCTACTTCAACGACCTTGCAGAAAGTGTTTACAAGACTTAGTAAAATTAAAACAATGTTCTAGACTTAACTTTGACTTCTCCCTTCCCAGTGTTCCTTCAGGAAAGATAGCATTTAGAACCGAAATTCCAGGATTTGGGAGTTGGCTCAGTGATACAATGCTTGCCTAACATGCTGGATACCACAGCACCACACACACACACACACACACACACACACACACACACACACACACATACACTGGAGGGTGGGGGGGAGGATCTTGTTTTTGCTTTCTTGTTCATCTGAAAGCAAAGAAAATGCTGCTGCCAGCAACTCTATTGTGCCAATTCTGAAAACTCAGTCTTGTTCTTGCTACATCTGTTCAAACCAGCAAGTCAAATGTAAAATCAATTTCAGTACATACAACTGCCAATGGTTATATTAGTTTGCAGAGGGAGACCATTAAATTGAGTTAACTGGTTGGCCTGTTCATCTTGGCAGTTTTGAGACACATTGCTTTCCCCTGCCTCAGCTCAGCCATGGACTCTGACAGCCTGTGCCTAGAGGCAGCCGCCTGCGGGGCTAAACAATGGCCCTCTACAGACTGACAGTTCACCTTTGAAAGAGGAGTTGCCTGGAAGTCAAGCTGAGTCTAGAACTCGCCTACCTGCCTGGGGACTTTGAGTTGCTAGAGACTTTGGTGTCTAATGTCTGCTGCAGTGTTTATGTTATGCATATATCTTGTACCTGGAGATTCTAGGTACAAGTAAAGCCTTGATAGGAACGCTACTCGGCCTCCAGTCTCTCTCTTGTCTCAACCACCTTATTTTCCAGGTCTTTTTAAATCTCCGCCTGAGAGAACCCAGGTCCGTGGAGCTGCGGGACGGCTCCACTCAGATGACACCCAGACTTAGGAGCTCAGACACGGAGAAAAAATAAAGGACACACTGTCACGCAGAGCTCTGCCTAAAAAGGAAATTCAGAAGAAAAGGAAAAGGTTGTACGCCATTGTACACGGTAGGTAATATTGATGCTAGTGCTAGCCATATTTTTATTGTAGAAGTGTCACCGTGTAAGAAGGGTACGGGGCTAGGCTGAATTGGCGCTGACCTGGTGCCTGATTCACCTAGGATATTGACAGTGAGAATGGGGTCGAATGTTTCAAAAGTAGTGATATAGAATGCAGATAAGCTACTCAAAACAAGAGGAGTACGGGTAGAAAAAGAGGCTTTAAGAGATCTCTCAGAAGAGATAGAAACTCATTGCCCATGGCTTCAAGAAGTAAGAGTAATAAATAAAAAGACTTGGGAAAGAATTGGGAGAGCTCTAAGAAATAGTAAGGTGGACAGATTCACTCTCTGCCTTTGGGCTCTTGTTATGGAAATTATAGAGGAGAAAGAGAAGAGGAAAGAAGAAAAAGAAAGTGAATGGAGCCTACTTAGCTCAGAGAGTGCAGACACAGACAGCTCAAAGGACTCAGATACAGGAACTGAGGAGGACCAAAATACTTCCTCAGAAAGCAGATCCGCTAGGTCTCCTGGAGAGAGACAGCGTTCATACGCAACATCTGCTTCTCAAAGAGAGAAGGCTCAGAGAGATTTACAATTGAGTAAGTTGGAGTTTGAAATCAAGCTACAGAAATTGAATAATGAGTTGAGTGAGCTAAAGGCACTATCAGGCAGAAGGAAGGACAGCTATCCGGAGACAGGCCATTCGCCTTTAGAGAGAACAATCTAACAGGCTTGCAAAAACCGGGAGGACATTGCTAGCATTTCCCGTAGTGGAACGGCAGGCTCAAGATAACGAGTTATACAGCTACTATCAGACCTTAGATTTCAACGTTATTAAAGATTTAAAAGAAGTGGTGACTCAATATGGCCCAAATGCCCCCATTTAAGCAGGCACTTTTGGACAATGTAATAGAGTTTAATTTAATGCCTCGGGATTGGAGAACTTTGTGCAAAGCTACATTGCAAGAAGGTGATTTTTTGCTCTGGAACTCAGAATGGCGAGAGATTAGCAGGAGGTCAGCGGCGCAAAATGCTCAGTCAGATAATCCAGAATGGAATCTAGACATGCTCCTGGGAGAAGGACTGTATGAAAAAAAATGCTAGACAAATTGAGTATCCTGCTGGGATATGTGCACAGATTGCGATGGCGGCGAGAAAAGCTTGGATAGAATTACCTACGAAAGGTGAGGGTAGTGGGAGTCTAGCTGGTATCCGGCAGGGGGCAGAGGAGACTTTTCAAAATTTCATAGCTAGATTACAACAAGCAGCAAGTAGGATTCTTGGAGTTTCTCATACAGACGGTCCGCTCATTACACAGTTAGCTTTTGAGAATGCTAATTCAGCGTGCAGAGCAGTTATTCTACCGCACAAGGGTCAAATGGATTTATCTGGATATATTTGCCTTTGTGAAGATATTGGACCTTCCTATAATCAAGGTTTAGTTATGGCAGCTGCATTGCAGGGAACTACTGTTCCAGAGATCCTGGCACAAAAGCAAGAGAATAAAAGACGTTATATTTGTGGAAGTCTCAATCATTTTAAGAATGATTGTTCTAAGAAATCAGGAAGCACAGGCAGGCAGCAATCAGGCGCCACACCGAGAGTCTGTCCTTGTTGCAGGAGAGGGAAGCATTGGGCCAAAGATTGTAGATTTTAAAAAGGCTTTCAAGACAATACCTGGTCGGGAAACGAGTGGAGGGGCCAACCCCGGGCCCCCTTCTTAAAACAACAGGCAGCATATGGGGCCATGAGGCTGCCACCCAGCCAGGAAGATCTGTCTCTGAACTTTTCAGGGCAACCCCAGGAAGTGCAGGACCTATATTCCACCTACCACACAGTACTAACGCCAGAAATGGGAGTTCAAATTCTGCCCACTGGAGTTTTTGGGCCTTTACCCTCAGAGACTTGGGGATTTGTCATAGGAAAAGTAGCATGATTGTGAATGGACTGCAGATCTATCCAGGTGTTATTGACCGTGAGTATCAGGGGGAGATTAAGATTATGTCTTCCTCACCGTGTGCTGTCATTACAGTACCTGCTAATCAGAAAGTTGCTCAACTTATTTTAGTCCCTCTGTATTCAATGCCTTCTAATGTTGTTAATAATGAGAAAGGACAGAGTTGTTTTGGTTCTTCTGAAGTATATTGGGTACAATCTATCACTAATAAAAGACCTAATCTTAAATTAATTATTGAAGGAAAAAGCTTTGAAGGTTTAATAGATACTGGAGCTGATGTGACTATCATTAGAGGCCAAGACTGGCCCTCAACTTGGGCTTTGACTGAAACAATTACTCATCTTCAAGGAATTGGCTATGCCAATAACCCAAAATGAAGCTCTAAGCTTCTAACCTGCAGAGATAAGGAAGGTAATTCAGGGCAGATCCAACCTTCCTGTTACTCTGTGGGGGAAAGATCTGTTGTCACAGATGGGGCTTGTCTTATATAGCCCTAGTGAGTTAGCTAATAAGCAGAGGTCAAAACAGGACATTAGAACATCTAGAGACCCTAAGCCTTGTTCTAATAGTAAAGGTTTGAAACATTTTCCATGATGGCCACTATCTTGCCTGTGCCCCATGCAGATAAAATTCAGTGGATTAATAATATTCCAGTATGGGTTGATCAGTGGTCTTTATCTCAAGAAAAGATAAAAGCTGCTTCCTTGCTAGTACAGGAGCAATTAGAGGCAGGACATCTTAGGGAATCCAATTCCCCGTGGAATATGCCTATATTTGTTATCAAGAAAAAATCAGGTAAGTGGAGCTGCTACAAGATCTAAGAAAGGTAAATGAAACAATGGTAGTTATGGGAACATTGCAGACTGGACTTTCATCTCCAGTGGAAATTCCTAAAGGATTTTTTAAAGATAGTTATGGATTTAAAAGACTGTTTCTTTACAATTCCTTTGCACCCTGAGGATTGCAAGAGATTTGCTTTTAGTGTTCCATCTGTTAATTTTAAGAAACCTATGAAAAGATAGCAATGGACAGTCCTTCCTCAAGGCATGGCCAATAGTCCTATGTTATGTCAGAAGTTTGTGGCACAGGTCATTGACCCTGTAAGAAAAAAATGGCCAATGATATATATTACCCACTACACAGATGATGTTCTATTAACAGGAAAAATTCCTCAAGATGTGCTTTTATGTTGTAGAGACTTACAAGTTGCCTTAAATGAAAAGGAACTGCAAATAGCTCCAGAAAAGGTACAAACTCAGGATCCATATAATTATTTAGGTTTTACACTCACATATCAAGCTGTTATTCCCCAAAAGATAGTTATTCGTAGAGACAGATTAAAAGCCTTAAATGATTTTCAAAAATTATTAGGTGATATCAATTGGCTTTGTCCCTACTTAAAACTTACTATAGGAGAATTGAAACCCTTATTTGATATTCTCAGAGGTAATTCTGATCCAAATGCTCCTAGATTTTTAAAGAAGGAATGTCAGCCTTACAACAAGTAGAAAAAGCTTTTGAAAATCAATTTGTTACTTACATAGATTATTCTTTACCCTTGCATTTATTAATTTTCAACACAACTCACGCTCCTACAGCATTGTTATGGCAAAAATCACCTCTCATGTGGATACATTCAAGGATATCTCCTAGACGTAATATCTTGCCATATTATGAGGCTGTTGCCCACATGATTGTGCTTAGTAGAAAAGCAAGCACTGACTAATTTGGCAAAGAGCCAGATGTTATCATTCAGCCTTTTACTTTAGATCAAGATTCCTGGTTAAAAAAGCATAGCACAGACTGGTTGCTTGCTCAGATAGGATTTCAAGGAATTATAGATAATCATTATCCTTAGGATAAACTGATAAAATTCTTAAATGTGCATGAAGTGATATTTCCTAACATGACTTCCTTACAGCCTTTGAGTAATGCCCTTGTGGTATTTACTGATGGTTCCTCTAAAGGACGAGCTAAATATCTTATAAATAATCAACAGGTGGTTGTAGAGACTCTTGGTCTCTCAGCTCAATTAGCTGAATTAACAGCAGTATCAAAGGTGTTTCAGGCTATATCTGGTGCTTTTAATATTTTCACTGACAGTTTGTATGTAGCACAGTCAGTACTTTTATTAGAGACATGTGGTATGTTTAATTTTAATACCACAGCAGGATCCTTATTTTCACAATTACAAAATATCATTCTTGCATGAAAAAAATCAATTTTATATTGGTAATGTACAGGCTCATTCCGGCCTACCTGGGCCATTAGCCAGAGGCAATAATCTTATTGACAGAGCCCTGGTAGGAGAGGTTTTAGTTTTAGATCCTATTACATTAGCTAAACGGGATCACGATAAATTCCATCTGTCTAGCCAGACTCTGAGGCTTAAACATAAAATTTCCAAAGAGCAAGCAAGAATGATTGTTATACAATGCCCCAATTGCATTATTTTATCTCCAGTACCGCATTTAGGGGTCAATCCAAGAGGCCTTATGCCCAACCATACTTGGCAGATGGATGTAACTCATTATGCAGAATTTGGAAAGCTTAAATATATACATGTCTGTATTGACACTTATTCAGGATTTATATTTGCTTCCCTGTATACAGGAGAAGCCTCTAGAAATGTAATTGATCATTGTTTACAAGTCTTTAATGTTATGGGCTTACCCAAAGTAATTAAGACTGAAATGGACCAGGTTACTCTGGCAAAAACTTTATGTCTTTTTGCAAAGACTTGGGCATTAACCATAAAGCTGGAATCCCCTATAGCCCCATAGGGCAAGGAATTGTTGAACATGCACATCGCACGCACTCTTAAAAACTGGCTTTTGAAAACTAAAGGAGGGAACCTGTATCCTCCTAAATCTCCAAGGGCACACCTTGCCTTTGTGTTATTTGTTTTAAACTTTTTGCAGACTGATATCAAAGGTCAGTCCTCTGCGGACCAACACTGGCATCTTAACACTTCAAGTTCATATGCCATGGTAAGATGGAGGGACCCACTCACTAATACTTGGCACGGTCCAGACCCTGTCTTGGTTTGGGGCAGAGGGTCCTGTGCATTTTTTCTCAGAAAGAGGATGGAGTGCACTGGCTCCCTGAAAGGCTAATATGCCCAGTGGACTCAGATCCACAGCCTTCTTAGCAAATGTGCTTAAACGCACCACTGAAAAGTCTTTTTTCTTTCTTTTTCTTTTGTTTTTAAGCTAACAGCCTTGTCTGTCAACTCTGAATTTGCTTCTTCCCGCTTGATCTGTAAAACTGCTTTATTCCAAAACTAAATGAATGATTCAAATTCGCCAGCTCACTGCCAGAGCAAAAAGGTTTTGGCTACCTCTGCAGTATTAGCATTCAAAAGGCTAGTGCAATCCCAAAGTTGCTAGCCTGAATTACTAATTTCCTTTTGAATTGAGAACCATTCTCTAGGTGAACAACTCGTTCAGAGGCCTACACTTAACTCCAGCACAATGGTGAGTAACCTTGAGAGAACTTCAAAGAAGGCTGTTGAGAAACTGTGGTAGCTCATGGACTTTGCAGGCAATAAAGGCATGTCTTGGCATTAGCTGCATGGAAGGAGGGTGCATTTTGGAAACCTGTGTCCCATGAGCTTGGTCTCTGTCAGGTAATCAACCTAAGATAGAGGCATGCACTGAGTGGCTGTGTTTTTGAAAAAAAAACACATAATAAGCCCGGTTTGTAGGATTCAAACTAAATGCACGTGGCCTTGACAACGGGTAAGATACCTGCCAGTAGATATTATACCACAGTTGATATTCATCAAAGCACTATAAAAATTCCTGTGCAGGACTGCGTTGTTTGATTATGCCTTAGTCCTGCTTTTGTCTGAGACAGTCTCAGCCCATAGTCAGCATGGCTAGAAGTCCATCCTCTGGCCTCGTCCTCCCAGGATTATATGTATGTGTACCACTCTCAGCCTCTAGGTGACCTGCCATGAAGGAGTTACTTCTCACTCAAAGAAATCACACTAGTTCTATGTACAGAAAACTGTTTCTAACCTTAATAAGCATAAACATCTGAGCACTTGTGTTCATTAATACAAGCATGCTTTTTCAGTCTCTCTGGTGGTTACACTAAGTGTATGTCTGTGTGAGTGGATGACTGGATGTGTGTATGTGTGTGCATGACTGTAAATGTATTCAGAGCTCTTTGTGTTTATAGGTCAAGGGGTAAAGGCATCTGCAGCCATGCCTGAGGACCTGAGTTAGATTCCAGGAGTCCAAATGGGAAAAGAGAACTAATTTCCACAGGTTGTCCTCTGACTACCACACACATGCCAGAGCACTGCTACACACAAACACAAACCATAGACACAAAAATTACACAAAAACTATGAGTCCACATCAATAAGTTCCTATTGGCCAGGGAAGGAGCTGCGAGCTCATCTCTGCTGCTATGGGCCTTGGCCCAGGCCATGTGCACAGGACATCTTAATGGTCAAAGCCTTCACAACAATGCAATGGTAGCAATGTACAAGTATGTGAATATGAAGAAGGAGCAGGAGTGTGAGGTGGACATGAAGTTCTCAACTGACAGTGCAGCTTGGATTCTGATGTGGACAGAACTCATCCAAGGACTGGGCATGACCCTAAGTTACCTCTTTCAGGAGCTGACCACCATCAACTACCCCTTTGAGAAGAATTCACTGAGTCCATGCTTCTGTGGGGAGCATGCACTGCTCCTCTATGCATCTGGGGAGGAGCATTGCATTGCCTACAAGCTCTGTGAAGCCATCTTTCCTGCACAGGCAATCACCATTGAGGCTGAGCCAAGAGCCGATGACAGCCACCAGATGACATGCTATGATATTGACATGACCAAGTGTATCTACTCCGGTTTCTGCCAGGAAGCCTGCCTTGATGATGCCATTGTGGAGGGCCCCAACTTTGAGCTCCTTACCGAGAAGCAAGAGGAGTTGCTGTATAACAAGGAGAAGCTACTCAACAATGGAGACAAGTGGGAGGCTGAGATTGCCGCCAACATCCAAGCTGACTACGTGTGCCGGTGACCAGGCCACTGGTGACCTTGGCCATCTGGCTCAGCCTTGTGGACTCTGTAGCTCATAAAGAAGCTATGATTCCCACCCACCCCCCCAAAAAAGTTCCTGTTGTTTGAGCACACTGACTTATCTATCCACTACCCACAAACAACACACACATTTGTCATGAGCATATGCACGCGCACACACACACACACACACACACACACACACACACACACACGTCATGGTCTTCAGGGAAGAGAAAGAAGCAAGGAGAAAGTCTAGATGTCTTTATGCACAGTGCACTCTGAGAAGAACTGTGGAGATGCCACTCTGCCCTCTATACCACCATTGTTTCCCTCACTGTTTTTAACTTTATAGTGTTTCCCATGAATATTCATTATTTTCACAATCATTCCTTCCCTTCTCTCTTCCTTCCTTTCTTTCTTTCTCTCTTTCTTTTTGTCTTTCTTTCTTCCATTTGTTTTATTTTTCATGTGATTTGATCTTGGAGACAGGGTTTCCTGGTTAGCCCTGGCTTTCCTTTAACTTGATTTGTACGCTAGACTGGCCTCAAACTTAGAGATCCTATTGCCTCTTCCTATGGGAAGCTGGGATTATAGGTGCTTCATAATCATTTCTTAACTCAAAAATTTTTAAATATTTCAAAAATATTATTTAGATCCATCTGAGTCATAATGTTTTCTTCACCTTAACTAGAAGTGCATGACCCTCTGTATGGGCACTTTCCACCAACTACAGGCTCCATTTTTAAACATTGTGTCTGTACCAAATATGTACTGACACTTCCCCCTCTTTGTTACTCCCAGAACAACACAGTGTAACACTTGTTTACATAGCATTTCCATTACTTTAGGCATTATAAGCAATGGAGAGATAGCATAAAGGATCTTCTAGTGGTTACAGTAGCAGCAGGCCCTGGACTCAACTGCCATAGATGTCAAAGGACAACCGTACACAGCTTGCTTTGTTGTGGGTTCACAGGAGGAGAGGGAGAAGGAGGAGGAGCAGGAGGAGGAGAAAGAAGAGGAAGTGGGAAAAAAGATTAAATTAAGAAACATTGTTTTACTAACTTACCAAACTTTTCTGATGTTTCCTTATCTGGGAAATGTTGGTCTTTAAGATTCAATGTCTTCAGAGAAACAAAATTTGTCAAAATGTTGACTAGGAGAGGGAAAATAAAATTGAGTTAGTTCAGATATGTTCCTATGACACAGAGAATTTTAAAAATGGCAAAACATTCAGACTGAATCACTATGACTAAGTAGAGGACACAACTCTGGAAATGAATCATTTAAACTATTGCTTGTGTTTAAACTGTAGTTTATGTTTAAACTGTCATTTATTAACTCTAACTCGTTCATTGTTATGAGAGCCTCACTGAGGATCAGGTGTCCTCACAATTTCCATGACATCAGTAGCATTTAATTCTCAAGTATTTAATGACTCTGTGTGCACTGTAGCTTCTGAGGTCAAGTGCCACAGGCTGGACCAGCCTTGGCCCCTTAACCCGTGGGAGAATAGGGTCCTGGTATCAGATGGGCAAGAAGTCGGTGATTGACAAACAGACACAACACAAGAGAGTGTTGGATCTGAGTGTATTTTCACAAAGTGAGCATCAGGCTTTTATACTCATATACAGAAGAAAAAAAAAAAGTTAGATAAAACACCAGTAAGGGTAATCGACAGGAATCAGGCATGACCACATCAAAGTCAGCTTGATTTTAGCAGCCAGGTGAGAATAGTTCCTTAAGAAGAGCAGTTGGTGCTCTTACCCACTGAGCCACCTCACCAGCCCTAAGTAAACACCCAGCTATGTAATTCTTTTGGGCTGTCAGAAGTATGCACCAGGGGGTCTCATTCTTCCTAACCTTTCATGAATGATACATTACTCTAGCTCTTGAGAATGATTCCTGGGAGCATTTGTGGCAGACTCCAAATTTGCCAGGGGAGCCGACCAGCTTCCCTCTAATATGTAAAGTAGTTTGCCATAAATTTACTTTGTTGTCAGTAAACTTTAATGCCTGATCTCTTTCACCATCTCTGGAGGCAATAAGTAACATTCTTGTGAAATTCCAAGCTGACAACAGCTCAGCACTGATTAGGATGCTGGAACACTGTGGGGACCAAGAAACAAAGTTTAATCTAGCTTGGCTATTTACAAATCATTTCTTGGGGCACCTCTATTCCTGTAATAAAACAATACAGAAAGAAAGCACACAAAACTCTCCATCCACTATCGCAAAGACAAATCTGGAACACATCCATGTTAGGGGATGTCAAAGAATTCCAGGAGGCTAACTTCTTTGAAGCTGTATGTCTCAGATCTGTGGCCAAGCTTTCAGGCTTGACAAGCAGACTCTACTGGAGTGGGCATGGCAGTCCAGGCTGTACAGTTCTTACCAAAGGGCTTGGCTTCAAAGCATCGTCCAGAAAACTCAATCTCTCTGAGTTTCTTGCAGGAAGCAAGCACAACCATGAGAGACTCACAACTCGAACGGAAATCACATTTCAGGTTGCAAACATGGAGATTTGGAGAGTTCTGAATTAATTTAACTGGAAAAGAGGAAGAATGTTCAGAAATTAGAGAAGACCACAAATTACTGTCGAAGTTGAACAGTCCATGAGCTGCAGCCACACTGATTAAACAGGCAGTGATGCAGTATCTAGATGTCAGACTACACTGGGCTTATGCTCGGCTTCTGCAACTGACTAGTGAGCAGACGACCTGAGACAAGTTTCTGACACTCTCTGGACCAGGTTTCTGTTCCTGTATTTTACCTTCAGTGTCAGCAGTGTAACATCTCTGTGCACACTGTGTTAGGGTCATAAAATCACTGAATGAAGATCCCAGACTCAGATAGAATGGAAAAACAAAGAGCATTTATTCTACAGAAACAACTAGCATGCTAGGGTCACCATCATTTCAGAATGGAGACATAGACAAAGACTGTCGAGCCCCTTTATAACAGAACTGCTTAATTGGTTCTGAGATAACAACAGACTTCTAAAACCTACAGCACATTCTAAAGGATTATAAAAACCATTAACTGAAAGTCATAAGAAGATAAACACCACAGGTGCAAAGATAGGAGATAAAATATTGGCTTGGTTTATCTATACAAAACTTCAAGAACAGTTTAGTTGTGGTTTTTAACTTTCCATGAACCTGCAAGCTAGTAATAAATGATGAAGTTTTAGCCAGATAATTACTCCTTGTGGATAGACATGTAGACATTCTCTGTTATAAACCTCTTATTTAATTTATGATGTGAATTTTTGTGCAAACTCCCTGTGAACTTTTATAGGACATGACATGATCATGGGCTCTGAAAGTCTTACTGGTGCTAAGAGAAGATACTTGCCTCCCTCCCCTTCCTGAGACTTAGATCTGCTCAGTCCCCTGCTGAGATAGGACAAATGCTGATTTAGCTAGCCTCCTGCTGTTTTACTATGAGGTGCTGAAACCAGAGACTTCAGCTTCTTGCCCCAGAGCAATCCAGAGAAGCACTTCAGCTACAGAAGCAAAGTACTTTACACTTAGGATAGATAGATACAACATGGTTTATGGCCTAGTTTCTGGTGGAGAAAAATGGAACGGAAAGGACTCTTCAGCAATACTGATACATTAGGAATTCTGGGCAGAGTAATATAAAAGGAAGGACAACTCTGAATCATAACTTAAAAATATGTAAACTCATTTTGTCTATGTGCATGTTGTGTGTGTCAGGGGGGATCATCCATGTGCTGCAGCACATATGGGGAGGTCAAGGGGAAATTGGGAGAACTTGCTGTTCCCTTCCACCATATGGATCTGTGGCATTGGGGTTGTCAGGCTTAGCACATACCTATGCCTGCTCCATCTTACCTTACAAAATGTTTTTGTTTGCTTACTTTTGATTATTTCAGAGGGTCTCACACTGTATCTCAGGCTATCCTGGAAATAACAACATTTGCAGAGCTAGGTAGGCTGGCTTTGATGTTGTGAAAGTCCCTCTGTGTAAGCCTCCCAAATTCAGGATTGCAGGCGTGAGCCACCATGCTCCACTCTAGTAACTTTGTGGCATGCGTATCTGTCATATTATTCCAGGTTTACATTTCTTTGGTGTTTAGTGTTTTTAAGATTAGGACCTGTGTGCTTTAGTCATTTCACTAAATGACTTGTCTTTAGAAAAACGGCTCCACAGCTGTCTGTCAATATAAGACTTAGATGGAGAGAAATGCATGTCAATGTAGAGACTCACTGCTTGGCTATTCACACCAACTCAAAAGCCGTGGACTCCCTTTGTAAACTTTATAAAACCTGAAGTCAGAAAAGTGGCCAGGCCCTGCCCTAAAAAAAAAAAAAAAAAAAAAAAAAAAAGCACCAATCCCTAAGTTTGCTCCACTGATCAATCAGGCCACACAATGCCTCCAGTCCCTCACAGGAAAGTTGAGTTTCCCTACCACCAAGAAATGCTGTATAAACTCTGTGTTCTGCCCAGTTGTCCTCTACTTCTTATCTGAGCAGAGGCAGTCACTCTCCTGGGGTTTTCCCTTTCAATAAATATCTTGTGTGAGGTTTGTTGTGCAGTGTGACCTTGTGTTATTTCTTGACTCCAGATCGCCAAGATGGCTTTCAGAGCAGAGCTGAGCCAAGCTTTCTCTGGGGAAACCTCCCCCAAAGGAGCAGAGCTACAACACTTGCACTTGGGAAATTTCCAGGCTGCTGGAGCATAACTTTTGTAGGGGAAGCCTTTCCCTTTAGAGCTGCCACACTTCCAGTGCTCCCAGTCAGATTCCTTCTCTCTGAGCAGGCAGATCTGCACATGGGACTAAAAGAGCAACACAAGAAGAGAACTCCTCACATTGCTGTGGAGAGGAAGGGTTAGGAGTAGACAGCTCATGATGTACAGTCAGATCTTCTATTTGAGAATACATTTTCATAGCTGGAGAGAACTGAGCAGTCAATGACCTCAGTTTCCCCAGTTGGCAATCAGCAATAATTATTATTCCTTTTCTCACACAGTGGGTATGAGGAGTGAGCTAGTATCTGTGACGTGCTCAGAACGGTTCCTGACATGTTAAAGACTCGGGTTAGAAAATAAATCTCTGTCCTCTTGATGATTAAGAGCACTGGTCCCACCCCTTCCCATGGACACAGTTCATGCTGTCAGGCCCAGGGAAGTTTTAACTAATGATTATCTAATAGTTCTTACAATTACTAGACAAGTAGTTTTTCCAGCTGAGACATGAACTGGAGATCAACACCATCCTTACCTAGTTTGGAGAGGTCAGACTCCGTGGAGGTTCGGATGGATAACTTCTCCATGTGATGGAGGTTTGGGAACTCTCCAGGAAGGAATGAGAGCACATCCAGTTTGCCATCTAGTCCCACACACAGTTCTTTCAGAGCCAGGAATTTGTCCAAGTTAGGGAAGAGCTGATCTGGAAAGCAGCACATAGTTCCCATCACTCAAGAGCCCAAGTGCAAGTTCTCAAGGTGCTCTGATCTTCAGCCATATTCATACTTCCAAGATGAAACTTCTCAGACATCCTAACATCTGATAGGAAGCACATCCATGAAGATACCACCAGCTTTAGCATCTGCTGATCAGACTCTGTAGAGGAAGCCTGTGCTAGTCTCTAAACTCACAAAAGTAAATAAGACATCTCCACAATCAACAGTGTGGCAACCGAGAACAACTGTTTTTGCATATCCAAAAGGTTATAGTTCAACTCCTACCTGAGACTTATATAAAAACATAACTGAGAAGCTCCCCTGCAAACCTGCACATCCTTGTAAGGTCTATCCAGGTAAGTCTGCCATCCTCCCATCCACTCACCTGGGGATCTGGGGATCCAGGCCCCTAGATCTAGCCTCAATGCCACATCCAATGCCTGGTCCTAGTCTAGCCTCCTCTGCCTGTGTCACTAGCAGCTTGTAGGCTTCTGCCTACTGGTAGAATATTGTCCTAGAGTTACTAGAACCTGATTCGATGACTCAGGACATTCTGTTACCCTAAACAGTGAAAATGTATAGATCTCTCCTATCAAGAAGTTTCACTCGGGCTGGCAAGATGGCTCGGCACTGACTGCTCTTCCGAAGGTCCTAAGTTCGGATCCCCGCCGAACCACATGGTGGCTCACAACCACCCGTAATGAGATCTGATGCGTCTGAAGACAGCTACAGTGAATTATGCTGGAGCAAGCAGAGACAGAGCAAGCAGGGCCGGCAGAGGTCCTGAGTTCAACAGCAGCCACACACATGATGGTTCAATGCCATCTGTACAGCTACAGTGTACTGATACACATAAAAAAAAAAGTTTCACTCATCTAAGATACAGTGTCAAGCAGAATGGTTACATGAATACACTTGGGGATACCTGGAATCTGGTTTGTTCCAGAGACCTCAAGAGACTGCAGGGCAGGCAGGGTGAGAAGCAGCTCCTGTTCTATTGTGCTGAGCTCCAGCCTGGACATGGAACACTTGGTGACAGAGGTCTTATTCAGCTCCAGAGCTGGGCGGATGCTTTCAAGAAAGCCACTGCTGTCATATAAACAGAACTCGATACTCTCTGAAGCTGAGAAGACTTCCATAAGCACCTGGAGCAGTGCTTCGTCTGCTGGACCCATGTTGTTGACTCGAACTTCCAGCCTAGGAATCTTGTACGGCTTGGGGGACAGTTTCCAGTAGCCAGAGCTTATTTTGGGTGGCTTCAAGGGTTGGTTTTTCATAAAATTCCTAAGGTTCTCTTCATTTTCAGATAAATTTTTTGCCCATTCTTTCATTTTTTCAAATGCAGATGCATAGTCCTGGTCTATAGTTGGTGGCTGTAATGTTTCATAACATTTTTCCATAACTGAGTAATCTACAACAGTTGGTATTTTGTTTCCATTTATGGAGACTTCTAAACTCTTCACCAGCAACAGGCTTTCTGGGTGGTCCCTAAAGTACTGTAAATTCAGTACTTTCAAAGCCAGTGTTCTTCCTCGAAGGAATTGCAAAATAAATGGAGAGCATGCAGCAACCGTGTTGCTTTCATAAGCAAACTTTAGAGCAATGCTCAATAAATTTTGTGAAACTAATGAAGAGAGTGATTCAGGAGATAGCTGCCACAGTTTCTTAAATGCCTGCGTTAATGGGGAAGTTTCTGGAGGGCGATTTACAAAGTCCTCAATTTCAGACATGTTCTCCAGTGAGTCTTTCCCATCCACCAGCTGAAGCAAATGAGATACAACTGTTGGCCCTGCCTTTGATGAAGGAAGGCTAGAGACATATTTCAAAAAATTGTTGTAGGTGGTCTTAACCTTCAAGGGTGAGTTAATTTGTCTCAAATAATAAAGGCCCAGCTCTTGGTCTTCCTGCCTATCTGAACCCAGGAGTTCAGTCAGCCTCACAGCAGCAAGAAACTCCTGGAACAGAGGACCTAAAAAACGGTACACTGGTCTCAGTCTCTGGGCAGTGAATTTGCTCATCAAGCAGGTAGTAAGCTCTTCACCTTCATCAACTCCTGCCTCTGCCAGGTCATCACTGTTGAACTCAAAGCACGATGAGAAAAGCCCTGTCAAGGCCAGCTGCCCACATGAGGACACGGTGGCCTGGAGAGGCTCGGCTGTAGCCTTGTGTCTTAAGGACAGGTATTGCATGTAGGACTTGAAAAGTGCCACATCCTGAAAGGGCTGGTTAGACGGATTGTCAAACCAGTCAGTACAGACTGCTGCCACGAAGAGGGGGGTTTTGTGAATTCCCTGTAAATCTTCATTCTGTCCAAAATAAACCATAAATTCTAGTAAACGTGTTATATTATGGGAGAAAAACTTCCGCAACACAGAGACAGTATTATAGAAGGGAAACTCATTGATCTCTAGAATTGTATCTAGGTATGGGCGGATGTCCCTGACCCTGTTTGTATGCACAGCGATCAACAAGCAGGTCCGTGACAAGTAGTTTTTTGTAATCAGTGTGTCTAGGGCTTGGGGGAGTGAGGCCAGCCCACTGTAGTCATCCAACAGGAAGAGCACCTGGTGTTGTAACTGCTGGATGCTGCTGCTCAGGCACACTTCACTAATGCATCCTCCTGCCTCTAGGAGTTGGGCACAGATGATGTTGGCCAGTCCCTGGTCTGGTGTGATGGAACTAAGGGAGAGGTAGAAGACCAGCTGGAACCTGTTCAACAGGGGACAGCATCCTGATGCCCAGAGAAAAGCTGTTCTCTTCAGGAAGGTTGTCTTTCCACTGCCTGTTTCCCCCTCCACACACATGACAGAGCTGAGATTGGAGAAGACCTCAGGGATCGTCAGGGCCTCTTGCACAGGCCGGCTGATGTGCTTTGAAGTGATGCACACATCACAGCCGAGCAAGTGGTCAGTGCCGAGGCTGGAGCACACTTCTGGCAAGTTCATGTGGCGGAAAGTGGCTTTGGTGTAGGTGTCTCTCAGCTGCTCACTCAGACTCCTGGCCTCTTGAAACCACTGGGCTTCACTCTGACCCAAGTCTGTGCAGGGAAGATAGGCCCCACTGGATTCACATCCATGTCCTTGGGCTTCACTCTGATTGTGGTCTCCACAGAGAACAGACACAAAGCTGGATGCAGATTCAAGCTCCTGGGTTTCACTTGGAGCAATATCTGTGGGGTGAGGAAGGAAGACCCAATCGGAAATGCATTCAAACCTCTAAACCTTTAGGCTTTGTTACGTTGTCCTGCCTCTCAGCTATGGGTGGATTTTCCTCCATTGTCCATGACCTCCACTTTGGGGTTCTCCCAGACCTTTTCATAGCATCACAATGATGTCCAAGCTTCCTCCTTGACCTGGGGAATTAGGCAGTATTCTGAAAAATACTCTGTCACCCTAGTTTCCCATCTAAGCTCTCAGCTTGCTGTGAGGTGCCTTAATGCTGCCTGGTCTAGGTTTGACACAAGGACTCTGTCATTAGTCCTGCATTCACTTGCAGGAAGCCACAGGAATGCTCACTCTCTCATCCACAGTTCCCTTCATCTCCTTCATCTCCGTGCTCTCCTCTCTAGTAGCTCCCTAGACAATTATAAATACACTTTCCTTTCAAATCCTATGTACAAATACCCAGAATCCCATGCTGTTTTTCAGTGCTTACCCACCACAGCAGAGTGAACTACCACTGGATCCTCATGGTTGCTCTCATTTGTGGTTTCCTTTAAAAGATAAATTCTTTATTACATCAAAACTTGGTCTTAAATCAAGATTGGGCACTTTATCATCACTGAGGACCAACATCTTCTCAAAAGAGCCTGTACTCAATGTTGATTGAAGGAAGAGTGCTCCACACATTAAAGACTTAACCTCACACATCTGCAAGAGTGTATGCCTCGATATTACATGCACAGTATATGCATCCTTTCTTTGCAAAGCACTATGTGATTATTCAAAATTGTACCATATACAACAAGAATTATCCCGAAAGATCATTAAACACTGCCTCTGTCCTTAGTCATAAGTTGGTGAAGTCTCCTTACATGTTTAAGTCAGACACTGGGATGGATGCAGAAGGATTATTACACACACACTTTTTGGGGTAAGAGAGTATCACGTAGGGTAGGCTGGTCTGGAATCCCCTGTGTAGCCAAGGGTAACACTTCATCCTCTGTTCTCCATTTCCCAACTATAAATGAGTCTCCACACACCCCTGGCTTCAATATCATTCTTTTTTTCTATTCTGGGACTCCAAACATCTTACCACACCTAGTTTTTTTCAGAGCTGAAAATCTTGTGTCTATTAGTGGAATGTCTAGTAGCTGAGCTTCATCTCCTGGACTTACAATGTCAAATCCACATTTAAAGAAAAAAAGCTGGTATCTAAAATATATAAACAACTCAGGAAACTAGACATCAACAAACCAAACCAATCAATTTAAAAATGGAGTACAGAGAAATCTCTAAAGGCATACAAGCACTTAAGGAAATGTTTAACATCCTTGAATATCAGAGAAATGCAAACAAAACAACTCTGAGATTCAATGTCCTGAGATCAAATGCTCAAGCAACAGCTTATGCTAGTGAGGATATTGAAAAGAGGGAACACTTCTTCATTACTGATGTAAACTTCATTACTGAATGCAAACTTGCACAGTCACTTGGAAAATCAATTTGGCAGTTTCTGAGAAAATTAGGAATATATCTACTTCAAGACCATGAAATGCCATTCCTAGTCATATACCCAAAGGAATCTCCATCGTACTATAAGGACAATTGATCAACCATACAGCTTTTTTCATAATAGCTAGAAACTAGAAATAACCTAGATATCCTCTAATGGAAGAATGGATAAAGAAAAGGTGGTACATTTACACAAGGGTATACTACACAGCTATTAAAAACAAAGACAACAGGAAACTTGCAGGCAAAAGGATGGAACTAGAAAATATCTTCCTTAGTGAGGTAACCCAGACCCAGAAGGGCAAACATGGTATGTCGTGTTATAAGTGAATATTAGCCATAAAGAAAAGGGTAACCATTCTACAGTCCACAGACCTACAGAAGCTAAATATCAAAGAGAACTCAAGTGGGGTTATGAGAATCACACTTAGGAGGGAAAACAGAATAAACATTGTGGGCCAATGGGGAGGGAGATCGATGAGAGAGGGTTGGAGATAGAACAGGAGGGATTAGCTTGGGGATGGACTCAGGAAGATGATACTCTCAAGACAATGGAGTTAAAGAGGGGGAAATCTTGAGTTGGGCTGTGGTGGTGCACACTTTTAATCCCAGCACTTGGGAGGCAGAGGCAGGCAGATTTATGAATTTGAGGCCAGCCTGGTGTACAGAGTGAGTTCCAGGACAGTCAGATCTATACAGAGAAACCCTGTCTCAAAAAAACAAAAACAAAACAAAAAAAGAAAAAACAGAGGGGAGAATTTTTTTTTTTTTGACAATAAGCAATAATGACCTTTGTATTTTCTTTCTTTTTTTTCTTTTTTTT
>JADRCD010238118.1:0-31086 GCA_019843815.1 Montemys delectorum
GTTGGTTGGTCGCTTGCTGTGTCATGGTGGCAAGCCACTTCCTCCCTGGTTGTCAGTTTCTCTATATGTAAGCGGGAAGAGGTGTGTTGGTAGGAGGAGCAAACTGGCTCACCTCTTCCCTTGGCTTGCCAGCTGGGCAGTATGCTCTTGTTACCTGCATGCTTAAATCTGGTGCTTAGCTCCCCTCCCCAGAGCATTTGCACTGTTGGCTGGGTGTGTTGCCCGGTCACAGAGAACCCAGCTCTTATTGTGGTGACTCATGGTGACCATGGTGACTGTGTTGACCTATAATACAAGGGAGCAAGCCATATCTGAGCTCCATCTCTAGGGCAGGGGGAGCACCCTTTGGTTTTCCTTGTAGAAATGATTTGTTGGGGTGTCGGGGATTTGGTGCTTCTCTTGTCAAAGAGGCTGGCCAGGCTGTATGGTCGTAGACCTCAGCCGAGAAGGGATCTGGAGGAAGAGAGAGGTGGCTCCTGTGTAGGCTAGTCCACTATTCCTGTTCTTGTAGACAAACTCGGTACATGTTTTTGTGGTAGTATACATGACATGAAGTTGACTGTGTTTACTAACTTTAGGTGGCATTGAACATTCACTTTGTGCATCCATCACCACAATCCATTTCCAGAACTTTGTCGTTGTCCCAAGCTTACTATTCCCATTTAACAATCTTCCCATTTCCCTCATGCCCCAGCCTCCGAGGCAGCTATATCTTTCTGTCTTTTTTTGTTTGTTTGTTTTTTTGAGACAGGGTTTCTCTGTATAGCCCTGGCTGTCCTGGAACTCACTCTGTAGACCAGGCTGGCCTTGAACTCAGAAATCCGCCTGCCTCTGCCTCCCAAGTGCTGGGATTAAAGGCGTGCGCCACCACCGCCCGGCGTCTTTCTATCTTAGAGTGGAATCAGGCAACACTTACCTTTCTGTGACTGCCTTATTTCAGTTAGTGCACTGGGTTCATCCGTGACATAGCACACGTCAGGATGTCCGTCCATACCCCCCCCCCCCCCATTTTCAGGGTGAGCAGCTGATTTTCTTTATCTTCCTGTTTTCATAGTGGGCAGCTGATTGCCTTTATCAGTATTCATCGGGCTACTAGCTGAGAGAGGTTTTGCTTTTGTTTGCAGGATCGTGTGGCAGTTCTGTGTTTGCGTTTTGTTTTTAGGAGCCTTTACTGTTCTCTACAGTAGCTGGCCTTCTTACCTCAGTAGCTGTTTGATCTCGCAGTCTAGTCTCATGATTCTAACTGTCATGGAGGGACTGTTAAGGTGTTCACAGGGTTGTACCTTAACTGGGGGTGACCTGTTTGCTTGGTGCCTCTGGTGCTGGTGGCCATCCTGGTCTTTGTGGCCCATTCCTCTGCGGGTGGGGCCATTGTTTGCTTCACTTGTGTTCCACTGAGGGGAAGAGTTTCCACTTGCAAGAACACCTGCAGTTGGATTGCTCTCTCCTGGGTAATCCAGAATGGGTAATCCAGAATCGTACCCTGCTTATCTGGTGGGTAAGCTCAGTCACATTGGACTAACTCTTTTGCCGTAGGAGGTGACATGTCCAGGTTCTGGAGCATTGGGGCTGAAGACTGTATCTAGGATAGGTTTGGAGGATAATGGCCTTGTGTCAAGCTTTGGAGTACACTTTTCTCCCACTCCTTTGATTGACCAGTGGTGTCCTAATGTCCTTTGATTCCTGATGGCCAATCACCCCTCCCACCACTCTATGGCTCCTGGTAATTAGATGCACACACCAGTTTGAGCTCAAGAGTTTTGGTCCTTTATTCCCTGTCTGTATGTCATAGCCTGTCTTCTGTGGCCACTTGGACTAAGTGAGTTGGTCTCAGCCTACAGCTTGGCTTCCAGTGGAGCAAGGGGTCAAGCAGAGTTTCCCGTGGTCCTATACCTTTTGAGTTACTGGAAGGATGGCGTGGAACAGAGGCAGTAAGTTAGCATGACAGGACTTAGTGTATGGAACATCTCAAGCCTAAGGGGATTTGGGAGAGACCCAGTTGGGCGTTGCTAGGAATTGAGAGACCAGACACTTTGGGGGGACTCTCAGATATTGCTGTTGGTCCACAATGCTGAGCCCATGACGAGCTGGTCCTTTTGACTGTGTTCCGTAGATAGTCCTAAGTAGATCCCGCTGGAGCTGGAGTTCCAAGTAGTTAAGGGCTGTGATACTTGGGATCAGAATTCTGGTCTCGATGGTTGTAACGACTTGAGCCATCCTTCCAGCCTTGCATATGTGTTTCTTTAAGATTGCCCCTGTCTATCTAGACTGCTGTAATGAAGTACTATGAATGAGAGAGGCTTAGACAGCCGGAGCGTGTTGCTCACAGTTCTAGAAGCTGGAAAGCTCACATCAAGTGTTCTGGCTCTGTAGCTGGCCACTTCTCACCATGTGCTTACATAGCAGTCTCTCTCTGTTCGAGAGAGCTCTGCTACTGTGACCCAGCCACTGCAATGCCTTGCTTCTCACTAGGGCTCAGGATTATGATGGGGTTCATCTGGGAGACAGGTGCCTTCTGCTGCTGTTCCTCCCGGGACTGCTGCTTTGTGCTTGTGGTGAGGTTGCTCATCACAGTGCAGTGCGTACTCCATGGCAGCTGAGATGCAAAGAGGAAAGGCTTAGATCCCAATGCCAGCCGACTTCCATCCCCAAAAGGTTCCAATGCCTATCAGTAATGCCCCAGGGGCTTGGGACTCAGCCTCCAACAGACCTGGGCCTTTGGGGGCCTTTCTAGACCCATGTGATAGCACCGCCCTTGCTAACTTCTGCCTTTCAAACTATCCCGACCTCACCCACACCCCTTTGCCCTGCCAAGTCCCTCTTCAACTCACTCTCTCAGCCCCCACAGCTCTCATTTACCAAGTGCCCCAGGGTCCTCTGGGACCTCCCTAACTCAGTTTGCTATTTTATATCGGGACAACTCAATGAATGAAAGGTAAAATGAAAAAATGAGAGCATACTTGGTAGGAGAGTGTTACTATTCCTGTTTAATAGAGGTGAGAATCGGAGGCACAGAAAGGTTAAATAACCCACCCAGGGCCACCCCGCTAGTAAGAACCCAGCTTGGATTCGAGCAGTCTGCCTTCAAAGTTTGTGTTCATCCTGTTGTCCTATGTTGCCATTAAAAACGTGGGGCTTATTAGCTGGGTGTGGTGGCGCGCACCTTTAGTCCCAGCCGAGGCAGGCTGATCTCTGTGAGTTTGAGGCCAGCCTGGTTGGTCTGCAAAGTGAGTTTCAGGACAGCTAGGACTACACAGAGAAACCCTGTCTTGATAAAAAACAAAACAAAACAAAAACAACAAACAAACAAACAACAAAAAAGAAAGAAAAGAAAAGGGACCTTGGTTGGTGATTATTGGATATAGAAAGCCAGAGGTGTGTACCGATTTCTAATTCCATGCTATTCTGTGGCATGAGCGGAAAGCTCAGCCTCTGAGATACTGTTCCCAGGATCAGCAGGTTCTGTGCAAAAGTGTGGTATAGTGGCAAAAGCCCTGGGATTCAAAGCCAGAAGGCCAGGGTTTGAGTCCTGCCTCCACCATTCACTGGCTGTACCTACCCCACATCTCATGCTGTGCAAAGGCTGTTGGTTTTAGATTTGTGTTAGGCTGTTGTAAAGTTAATTCCATGTAAAGCCAGGTCTGCTATTTGATAAATGGTGGCAATTAGCTTGGCCTAATAAGCAGAGGTGATTTGAGGATAGAGTTAAGCAGTGGCTTCTTTGTGCCAGGACTTTCTGAGCTTTCATGAACTGGGAGACATCAGATAGAACACGGAACCATATGTCTCATTTTATAAGATTTTTAGATGTCTCTCTGTTCCTTCTTTGGCTACCTTGATAGTGTATACAGTGCTGTTGGAGTCGGTGACTACTGTGTGTACATTGGCCTGCTTGCTCCTGCTTGGAGACCCCAGCTATGTTGGGGTTCAGGTTAGGTCTGACTAGGACTGTTGGGGACAGTGGATGGTAGACACTCAAGAGTAGAGACAATAGTGACATTGGACAGACTAGCTCCTGTGCAGAAGACTTGGATCTCGTGTGTTCCAGCTTCCTGTGGCAGTGTGTGGCCACCCGGAGGTGATGGGTGCCCTGCTCTCTAGTGTGGTATGTGAAAATACATAGTTGGGGTCTTATTGTTCTCTCAGGAGCTAGGGCTTCCATGCCTGATGTGCTGACCCTTGCCTACTGTGTGCAGGCCAAACATCACTTGCTCCTATAAATTGACAGTTTACTACACGTGGGTCAAGACTATCTATTGGGAAAACACATATTTCCCATGGTCTTGGGAACTGAGACACTGCTCAGTAGCAAAATTACTACCATGAATTAATATTAATTATGAAGTAGCAATGAAAATAAATGTATGGTTGAATATATAGTCTTATTGCTAAGACTATAGGAAATCTGTGTTTCCCAATGGTTGCAACCCACAGGGTGAGAGCTGCTGTATAAATTGACAGACCAAGTGAGAGGTGAGGTTTAAAAGAGTTAATGACATGAGGTGACATGGCCAACCTCACTCAGCTGCTACTAACCAGCAAGGCAGAGGCCAGGCCCCAAGCCACCTTCTTTCTTTTCACCCACTCAAGCTTGGTTCATGTTGGATTCTGGTTGTTCGTGGGGACAAGGTTGCTGGCCTTTGTGTTAGAGTCGTGGGGGATAGTCATCACAGAGGCTGGGACCATAGAGGCTTGCTCAGGACTTCCTGGTCCAGGTCCTTGGTGGGTTGGGCCTCTGGTCCCCTTGCCTGGACAGGTACCTTCAAGTGTTTCGTGCTTCCACTTCCCCTAAGATGATCCAGCACCTGAGAGCTGTGTATTGGCTGGCATAGGAGCTCAGGGTTAACATGTAGTGAGGGAGAGGGGGAGAGAGAGAGAGAGAGAGAGAGAGAGAGAGAGAGAGAGAGAGAGAGAGAGAGAGAGAGAATATATATACACTTAAAAGTTGGTAATACTTAGAGACATGAAAATAGTTTACAGTGCCTGGAGTTTTCTTAAACAAACAAACAAGCAAGCAGGACAGTAGATAGGGCCTAGAGTAGTGATCCTCAACCTTCCCAATGCTGCGACTTTTGATGTAGTTCCTCATGTTGTAGTGATCTCCCAATTATAAAATCACTTTTGTTGCTACTTCATAACTATAATTTTGCTACTGTTATGAATCATAATCTAAACATCTGATATGCAGGATATATTTTCATTAATATGAAATGACCCAAGGGTCATGACCCATAGGTTGAGAACCCCTGGTCTAGATGAATGGAGGGGAGATATTGGCCTTGAAGCAATGTTTTTTGTTTTCTTAACTTTAGTTCTTTTAATATATCGTTTATTTTTATCTTACATACATTAGTGTTTTGCCTGTATGTCTTTCTGTGTGAGGGTGTCAGAAGCCCTGAAATTGGAGTTACTTAGAGATAGTTGTAAGGTGCCATGTAGATTTGGGGAATTGAACCCAGGGCCTCTGGAAGAGCAGTTGGTGCTCTGAACCACTGAGCCACTGTTGAGCCTGCCCTTCAGCTCCTTAAGACACTGCTTTGCTGAAGCTGAGGGCTGAACATCTGTTGCCCTCTTCTGTTTATAGATAGTCTGCATGTCAACTGATGCTCATCAGAGCCTCTATCGTATGAGTCATTCCATGCAACTGCAAGCCACTGCTGCTTATGTGGTGTGCGAGGCCAGCTCTGATGACTCTTGAGTGTGAGTATGTATGGTAGGAACTGGGAGTGTCTGGCTGCCCTCTTCCCTCAGCCTTGATCTTCCTGTAGAAAGAAGGAAGTTCTGTGGGTTGAGGCACTAAAAGTTCCAGGAACCTCCAGTTCAAAACCTGTTCCCTGTACCGTCTCTCTCCTGTCCTTGGAAAGAGGGTCTTAAGGCAGGTCACAGATGGCAAAGCCTCCTGGAGCCATCAGACAAATAGTTACCGGTGTGGGGACTCAGTTCTATTTGGGAACGGGGCAGCTTTTCTGACTGCTACCCTAGATCACGTTCTACTATACATCCTGGCTCCTTGGTGATCTGATCTGCTCTAGTGACAAAACCAAGGGCAGTGGGAGCTAGACAAGTCTCCAAACCAGGAAATCCACCCCCCACCTTGTGACCTGGGATAGATAAATAAGTTCCAGGGTAGACACATACACATAAATTAGTAAATAAATTAATATAAGGAGTTTGAGGCTTTGGGAAGGGGAATAACAATTGAAATAAATAAATAAAATAACAACAACAGCAAAAAGACTGAAAAAAAAAAAAGAGTTTGAGGCCGGTCTGCATGGCAATACCTTGTAGGTTTGTGAGTGAGTGTGTGTGTGTTTGTGTGTGTGTGTGTGTGTGTGTGTGTGTGAGAGAGAGAGAGAGAGAGAGAGAGAGAATATGAAAGAAAAAACTTACCTGTTTTTAAACAAGTGAACCAAATACATATATACGTATGTATGTGTTTATACATCTGTGCAAATGATTTGTAAATATATGCATGATGTATGTGTGTATTAAATTATAGGTTCGAAGGCTTAGTGGTTGTCTCTCAGAGAGGGGATAGTATCCTTCTGTCGGTTTGCTTTGAGTTTCTATGGATTTTTATATTTTTAAAATAAAATTTACAGGATTTTTTTTTTCCCCGAGACTGAGTTTCTCTGTGTAGCCTTGGCTGTCCTGGAACTCACTCTATAGACCAGACTGGCCTCAAACTCAGAAATCCGCCTGCCTCTGCCTGCCTCCCAAGTGCTAAGGCGTGTGACACCACCACCTGGCGGATTTTGTGTTTTTGAGACACCTTCTTCCTGTTTAAGGTTGGCCTTAAACTCATGATCCTCCTCCCACAACATCCCTACATTTTCCAAGTGATGGGATTACTGGCGTGTACCAGCATGCCCTGTTTCTGTAGTGCTAGGGATCAAGCCCAGGACCTCACTGAGTCAGAAGAAGCAAGCTCAAGACCAGTTGAGCTGCAGCTGCAGCACAGCTCATTGCTGGTTTGATGACAAGTAATATTTAGTTTTCTGGAGATGCAGCTGCAGTGTATTCATTCATCTGCTGGTGGACAGTTGTGAGTAACACTGCCACATTGGGATCTGAGCTGCAACCCCAAAGGCTTGTTTGTAGGAAGTGGGTGAGGTCTGTATTGGGGGTGCTTTTGAAGAGTATATTGGGATCCTAACCCTTCCTTTTCTCCTTCCCTACTTCTTTCTCTATTGAAACGTCTGAAACTATGTCTTAAAATGAACCTTTCTTCCTTCTAAGTTGTTTATCTCCGGCATTTTGTTACAGTGACAAAAGGCTGGCTCACACAGTCATCCTATGCGTTTTTATCTCACTTGGCCCAATACCAAGATCATGCCGGCTGCTGGTTTCATAAAATATGTTTAACTTTGTAAGAAAGTGCAAAAAAGTCTCGTCCTAAGGTGTTGTGCCATCTAGCATTCCCCACAGCAGCACATACTCTGTTGTCTGCACTCTCGTATTCACTGGGTCTCTGTTCCGGGCATGAACATTCTAATAGCTGTGTGGGTTATTGTTTCTGTTCATCAAGGGGTCCTCTCCATGTACCATCACCTCTGTGTACCCTCTGGTGAGCAGCCTTCTCTGGTCTCTTTCCTATATTTTGTAAGTCTTTTTATCACTTTATCAGATCTATCTTCTAGGAATGCATTCAGCCATTGGGTAGTTTTGTGGGTTTTTTTGTTTGTTTTGAAACAAACTCTTGTTAGGCTGGCCTCAAATTCTTGGTCATAAGAGATCCATCCTCCTGTCTCAGCTTCCTGAGCAGTTGAAATTATAGGGTGTATCACCATGTCTGGCTTTCTTTCATTTACTTAGGCAAAAAACAAAAAAACAAAAACAAAAACCATGTCAGCAAGGCTTATCAGTGCTGTGTGGTTTGAACTGTTTATGTGTTGGGTGAGAGCAAGTGACTCTTTATAGTCAACAGCCTGGGAAAATAGCTGTAGACCCAAGAAAAAAATGTAAGGCCTGATTTGTCTGCTTGAGTGCCAAGGGGCTTCGGGCCCTGGAGTGGTTTCTTTAGACTGCCTGTCAGCATTAGCTAGGTGAGGTTTATGTTCTCTCTGTGAGGGTCCTTTGGCCCTGTACTTCAGGCCTGGTACCTCAGTCACCCACAAAGTTCCTCCTGGCTTCCCTGCCCTGCTCTTGTTCAGCTTCCATCTTTTTGCAGAAAGGCCAGGTCCTTCTTCCCCAGTGTCAGCTGCCAGCTCTTCAATTGTCAAAACCCACAATCATTTCTGTACAAAAAAAGCTATTAGCATAGTGGGAGAAGTTCTACAGTTTACTCACTCTGAGCCAGTCAGCATTGGGAATGGCAGTTTGCTTATTAACATGATAATTGCAGAGACTGCTCTCTTTGGGCAGGTGAGGAAGTGACAAAAATTTACATATTCGGCCAGGCACCTGACGCCCTCATAGCAATTAAAGCAATTAACTTTTAAGAAAACAAGGACTAGGCTGGGCGGGGTGTGGTGCCACACCCCATTCAGTCCCAGCACTTGGGAAGCAGAGGTCATCCTGGTATACAGAGGTCCAGGCCAGCCAGGGCTACACAGAGAAACTGTCTCAAAACAAAACAAACAAAACAAACCAAAAAGTCTGTTCAGTACAGATACGATCGAGAATACAGGGACACGCTTTCATGGCCAGTTGATACAACATGCGTGGGGTAGTTTACCCCAACAGGCTTGTTCTCTAAAGCCTGTGAACCTTATATTTCAAGGGTCCCCACTACGTAGGCAAAAATCTAGAGATAGTGTTAAATTCTCGTGGGTGCCCCGTTGGTGAAGAAACAGGGATGGAGACCGCTGCAATTAGCATGAGGTTTTTATTGACCCAGTATACTGGGGTCGTCCTGTATTTGGAGCAAAGGCGACCCCCAGGAACAAAAGCACACACTTTTTATACCTTCCTAGTACATAGGTTTACAGCATCAGTTGGTTATCTCTCATTGGTGGAGCCCATTGTCTTTTGTTTCCATTGACCTCTGTGCCCCAGGTGAGGAGGAGATATACCGATTGCATGTAGGAGGGGTAGGGGGAGACCCGCCCCTTACTGGGGACATTTCCTGGAACCGGGCATTACTCCCCGCAATTAGGGCATCTCCTGGGGACTGATGTTTGCTCGGTAAACCCTTCTGACGCTCAGTCTTTAGGCTTAATGGACAGTCCTTGCTCCTTGGTATTTTTATGAGGTGCCCCTATTTGCTCAGTTCTTACATTAGATCAGGAGGAAAAAGCTTCCAGAATAGTAGTCTGAGTCCTCTCCCCTAGACTCAGCCATCCCCCTCCCTGTGGAAAGCCTTGTGCTTCCCACCCTAGTAGGAAGAGATGGAGATTGGTTGGCCTCCAGCCTGCAGCAAAATTAGCCTATTCACACCCTCCTATTTCTAGGGACCCTGAAGGCTAAGAGACTGCCCCAGCAAACAGGCTAACAATCTTTATACAGATGTCTCTGTGTCTTTATTATTGAACCCTAGAGACTCCCCAGAGCCTTTGACAATACTCCATAAGAAGCCCTCCAGGTGGGTTCTGTACTGACTGGATACCTTGAGGCTTAGTTCTAAAGGATACTGGGATGCCACTGTGAGAGTCTGCATGTGGTGCTCTTGTTTGAAGGAACAGTCCCACACTCATCAAGGTCCAGAGGTCTGGGTTTTAACATTCTCCACAAAGGACTCTTATGGAGTCCTGGATAGTTTTACTTCAGCTTGACAAAAGCTAGAATCATCAGAGAGAGGAGGGAACCTCAATTTGGAAAATGCCTCCATAAGACTGGGCTGTAGGCAAGCCTGTGAGACGTTCATAATCCGTGATTAATGTGGGAGGGCTTAGCCCATTGTGGGTGGTACCATTCCTGGGATGGTGGTTCTGGGGCCTCTGCCTCAGCTCCAGCCTCCAGCTGCCTGCCCAGCTTGAGTTCCTGTCCTGACTTCTTTGATGATTAACAGAGATACGGAAGTGTAAGCTGAAATAAACCCCTTTCCTCCTCAAGTTTCTTTTGGTCATGTTTTTATTACAGCAATAGAAACCCTAAGACACAAATAGTTAAGCTGGAGAGGGCCCCAGCTGTTTGAATCTGCACAGTTGCATTTACATGGTCCCAGTGAGGAAGGGTGGGTGACATTTGTGCTGTGGTGTTCCCGAGAGAGTCAGAGCCAGAAGCTAGAAGTTCTCTAGAGGCAGGGTCATCAGAATTAGAGCCACATGTCTGTCCTATGCAGACTCTCCATGAGGTGGACTCTCCATGAGGTCCCATGGTTGAATGCCAGAAGGAAGCCTATGGGACAGATATGCCTGGCTGTCCGAATCACATTAGCCTTGGGAAGTATCACTCACCTATGCGCCTTTCCTTCTTCTCTGTTGAAGGATGGAGTAGAAGAAGGTTTGGTCAGGTGGAAGGTAGCAAGTGGGTCTATTGGATAGTAACTGCTCACCGCATTGTCCCATTTGTCATGGAGTGGGAGAACTGGGAAGGGTGAGGTCCCTAGATGTGCTCATTCTGCCCCCTTGGGAGCTGACGAGAGCCCGAAGGTCTTGCTGCTCAGCTGGTGATTCTTGCCCTGGGAGTTGTAGGTGGTTAGCTGCCGAGTATTGCACATGTGGGTTAATTATTTCTAGGTCCCAGTGAGTACAATATCTAACAGAGAATGTAAGGGGGGGGGGGGATATGTAGGCTGTCATGGTAGAGAAGGCACGGCCGTATTGGCATGGGATGCCGAGGCTCTTTACATCCCTATGGCCTAGGGAGTGGAAAAAGCAGGACAGGGACCTTCATGAATCTAGCCTTCTAAGGGCCATCCCTGTTGGCTTCCTGCCTTCAGCCTGCCCCACCTCTTGAGTCTCTACAGCCTTCTAAAATATCACACTGCCTTAAACAGGTGTTCAAATTATGAAGGGGACACTTCCGATTCCTGTCAGTTACTTGGAAGAACATAATGCTGTACACACTAAATTGGTGGTTATGGAACAGCCGAGAGAGCTAAGAGGGTCACAGTGAGTTATGGTGGCTATGGTTAGCCAGAAATTGAGGAGGGATGGAAAACTGGGCAGACTCACCTACAAGAAAGATTTCACAGGAGTCCCTATAATGGCTCTATCACCCAGAGAACCAAGTTCCCATGCAGTGGAGCAGGAAGCTCCATCTGAGGGAGGAGGGAAGTTACCGTCCTGCCTGTGATCTCTGGGCTAGCCTGTGCTTTGGGTCCTGACAGGCCTCAAGAGGGAAAGAGAAGAGGGAACAGAGTCCTACAATTCCAGGTGGAAATTGGTGTGAAAATGAACAAGAGGGTGAGGCAGGGAGCTGAGTCTGCTGGGAGGAAGGACCCAAGGTCACCGCAGGAGGAGTCCGCAGTGGAATGGCCTTGGCAGGGCTCTTTCCAGGAGCTGGGTGCTACTTTAGCCAGGGAACTCTGCCACAGCTCTCCCAGGAGGGAGGGCGATCCTCCGGTGTCCTAGCTGTCTGTGCTGAATGAGCCCTGTGTGTGTTATTTTTATTTTGGACGGTCCACCAAGGCCATGTGGGATGGAAAGGCTAAGCTCCGTGTGTGGTTAGAAGTGCCTGTCTAAATCGGACCTTTTCTTAAAGTTGCTTTTACTAGGCAATCATGAACGAGTCGTGTCTGTACATGGAAAGCGAGCTTCACCTCCAGTCTGTTTTCCTTCCAGAGGCGACTGGTGTTGTCCAGTAACTTGTGTACAGTGCCAAGGGTGGTCTGTGCCTGTGTACACCCCCACACCTTTTACTTAGTTTGTATGTTTCTGCCTTCTTTCTTTAAAAACAAGAGATTTGTTTTTATTTGTATGTGTGCATGTGCTTACACGTGTAAGCACAGGTTTCCACGGAGGCCAAAAGGTGTCAGGATCCCCCTGGAGCTGGAGTTACAGTCATGAGTGGATATACATGTTAGGATCTACACATACATAGGGGTCCTGAAAAGATAGCTGTGTAAAGGACGAGGGTCTGTAGGCTACCAGATGTCACTCCCTCGGAGCCCATTTCCTATTGTGTTGTCTACTGTCCTCTCTCAACTCAGGGACCAAAAAGTGGGGTGAAAGTCAGGTCCCCTTTGTGGGACCAGTGATACCTTAAGGAAATTCTGCAGCTTCCCAAGGACAGTGTTCTCAGTTCTTCAGGGTAGACACGACGGGCAACTCGAATATTTTAGATGGACACTGTCTAGACGGTAGTTATTAAAAAGGGGACCCCAGATCCAATAGGAATAGGAACCCAAGGTGGAGCTCTTGACGGTTTAGCAGTCCTCGGGCATAAATAATGCTCCTGTGTGAAACACAGTGGCTGTCCTGGAACCTGTGGGCATGACTGTTGAGACCATGCATTTCTCGTTGTGGCCTTGGCCTGCACCTTTGTGATTATTACAGTGGCAGTAGCTGTTATGTGGCAAGAGCAGGCAGGTTGCGGGGCAGCGGCTGACCTTTGTTCCTCCAGGGCATTTTAATTGACATGAGACATGGCTGAAAGCTTGTGTACAGTGGACAGTGAGAGCAAGTATCCTATCTGCTTCCCTGGGCTCGCTCATTCTCTCCCTTGCGGCCTCATTTCCAAGTAACTCTTTCTTCAGGGTTTGGTACCTCCCCTAATTCGGGGCTCTGTAGCAGCCAGGCCCTTCTGAGGGCATCTCTTGTTTCCAAGAATGATGACTCCCACAATAATCAAGTTATTTTATGTTAGTGGAATGCCCAGGAGAGACACAGACCTGCCATTTCAGACTGTGACAGCCAGTCTATGCTTGCAGCTTGGGTCTGACCCAAAGAGGAGTGGGGTGGTGTTGTGGCGAGCTTGAAGGTTGTAGATGGGATGCAGGGAAACGGGGTCCTACATTGTCGTGGGGACGATGATAAGGACAAGTAGACTGTAAATCTTGGGCGATGCTCTACCTAGAATATGTTGTCAGAGAGCGGACCAGACCCCCAGACACTTGGCACTCTTGTCGTCGGCAGAGACAGAAGCCAGACCTGGGGGAGCAGCTGTCAAGGAATCGGGCAGCTGGCTTTTGGTGGTGCACCCTCCTGTAGCCTTGGAGTGGGCCTGACCTACCTAGAGACCCAGCAGGGAGGTGTCGACTGGGGCATGGGAAGCTAATCCCTTCTGTAGGGGCCTGGCCTTGGACTCTGATCTTGGCAGGCCTGGTCAACAGGCCTGGTTGGGAGCTCCCTCAACACCATCTGAATGCACTCATCTCTCTTCTTTTCCAGCTCTACCCATGAGCTACCCAGGCTACCCTCCACCTGCTGGTGGCTACCCTCCAGGTGCACCAGGTAAGAGGACCCAGGGGGACCCTTTGTGCAAAAAGGACTGGGGACTGGAGAAGCCTGGATAGGCCTGCTATACAGCTCCTTGGCAAAATAGCTTCAAGGTTCTTTCCCTCCCCTGACTGTCCCCAGTGGACGAGACAGGGAGTCGGAGTCACAGCCTACAGAAGTGTCCTCCAAAGTGTTGCTCCTGACACACCCACCCTGTTTCAAGGAGTATGATTTTGGATTTTGTAGCATCAGGGTCTCTCCTACTGAGGCCAATACCAAGGGTCACTGTCCCTTTCTGTATCCCCTTCCCTGTGGCTTCCAGGATCCCCTGGTGATGAGGTGAGACCACCCAGCTGGGGCAGTGGCTCAGCTTATCTTCCTTCTGAAGACTCGCCTGTCCTGCCCTACCCTGAGATGTTTCCACAGTAGTGAGGGAACCACGAGGGCTTCTGGGTAAAGAGACATGGGCCACAGCAAGGATAGTTAACATTGAGGGAATCCAGCTGAAATGAACGAACAGACCAGGGAAGTACCTTAGCCACTGTCACAGGGCACCTCGAGCCAAGCTGGACCTTTCTCTGATCTGGCAGCAGTGACCTCAGTCCCCTCTCCAGCAGAAAATATGCCATTTGTGGCATCACATGTCAACTCCTCAGCCCTTACCTCGACAGCTTGAGGTCACACTTCTGCAAACGTGAATAAGAGCCTTGCCCCAGGACACACAGCCAGCCATGTGGCCTCCCAACCAGCTCCATGGTACTGTCCTTTACAGTGTCCCTGCCCTCTGATGTGGCTTCATTTCTCTCCATCCAAGAGTCCTTTAGCATTCCTGGAGCTCATGGCTGTCACATACTCAGAGTCTAAGGATGGATCTGTTCTCTTGCCCAGTGATGCTGAGTTTGTGAGGGCAAAGCATGCCTGAGTCCCCACACGGGTTGAACCTGCCTTCTTCCCCAGAATAAGGGGAAGCCTCCTCTGCTTTCCCCGACCCTCTTGTTCCAGTCTTTCTGGGTCTTTCTAACATTGGCTTGATGCTCTTCCCTGGTTATCACTGCAGCCCCTCTGCTTCCCTCTTTTCTGCCCTGTCACTGGGCCAAGGATACAGAGCTTATGGCTTGGTGTTGCTTTCAGGTGGCGGTCCCTGGGGAGGTGCTGGCTACCCTCCTCCCAGCATGCCCCCTATCGGGCTGGACAACGTGGCCAACTATGCAGGGCAGTTCAACCAGGACTACCTCTCAGGCATGGTGAGTCAGGCCCCTGCCAAGGTATCCCTGGACCAGCTGGGCTATGGGGATCAAGGCTGCTTACCCCAAGTTCTCAGGGAGACCTCATGCCTGTTTCTCTGAGCAGCAACTGAGGCTATGAGGGTCATCTACTTAACACCCGCCCCACTCTGGGCCCCCTTTCCCCGTCTATATTAGGGGAAGAGATTCTTGGTGCTGATGGTCTCTCAGGTCCAAGGGGACTGGGTTAGGTTGGTCCTGCAGGAAGCTTATTGAGATTTTCTCACGAGCTGAGCACAAAGCCTGCAGGGAGGTGAGCGTATGTGTGAGAGCTGTTGGGGTGAGCACATACAAGGCTCTTCTGGTTAGGACTTGGTGGCCGTGTAGGAGGTGGTTAGGATGTACTTGTTTTTATCTGTTGTTTTGCTTCTTAAAGGATGCTATCTTATGATTTGAAAACAAATGTGTGTTTAGGGGAAACACTGCAACTAGTAGGTGCCCAAATTTATGCCAAGGCCTAGTTCTAGGCGCTAGGAATATGTGAGTGCAGCAAACAAAACTCCCGGGCTGGAGAGATAGCCCAGGTCTAAAGTGCTTATTATACCAGCATTAGGTCCAGGGTGCAGTTCCCAGGACCCATGTGTAAAAAGGCCGGTGTTGTCCTTGTAATCCCAGTACGACGGAGGGAGGCAGAGCCTGGCAGATCCATTGTGTTTGCTGACTAGCTAGTTTAGCCTACATCGTGATCCCAGGGCCAGTGATAAATGCTGTGCCAAAAAAGGAGGACGTCTGCCTCCACGTGCATCAGCACACACACAAATCTCAGTCCAGGCACACTTAGCGTCTGGAGACAGGTGGTGGCGTAAGTTGCCAGATGGCAATATTGAACAGTGGCAGGCACTTCTGGGCACCGTGGCAAACGCTTAGCTTTTGGTAGGTGGATTCATGAGAACTGAAGATTTCCAGCTCAGCCTGGGCAACATAGAGAGACCCAGTGTTCAAAGAAAGGGCAGAGGTGGGTGAGAGAGGGAGAGAAGAGCAAGAAGATAGGAAAGTAGATGCGCAGCCCTGGTGGCATGGGCCCTGACCTCCAAAGCCGGAGGAGCCCAGGTTCATGACCTGCTTGGGCTACAAAGTAAATTCAAGGCCTGCCTGGGCAACTTAGACATTGTCTCAAAATAAAAAGTAGAAAAGGAAAGATAGGAAGGAAGGAAGGAAGGGAGGGAGAGAAGAAGCAGAAATAGAACGGGGATGTACTGTCAGTAGTAGAATGCTTGCTTAGAATGTGTGAGGCTATAATTTCAAGCCCCAGCACAGAGCGGAAGGGATAGATGGGATAGTAATAATACAGGAAAGGTTTAGAGGTGCTGGTGGGATAATGTAGACTGAGAACCTTAAGATGGGGATTGGACAGGGACCCTGAGCTGGATGGTGGTGGTGCACACCTTTAACCCCAGCACTTGGGAGTTCAAGGACAGCCTGGTCTACAGAGCAAGTTCCAGAAGAGCCAGGGCTACACAGAGAAATCCCGTCTCGAAAAGTCAAGGAGAAGGAGGAGAAGGGAGGGGGGGGGGACGGGGAGGAGGAGGAGACCTCAAACAAAGATCTGACATGGTAGGAAAATGTACTGTGCAAATTTCTAGGCAAGGCCAATCCTTAAGGTGCCCTTGGGGACAGTGAGGAGGTCTTGGTGGTTGAAAGAGGAAGTGAGGGATAGGTAGGGTAAGGGATGAAGATATTGGGACCCATTTCGCATTGGGCATAAGAGGCTGAGGTAAGCCGGGCGGTGGTGGTGCACGCCTTTAGTCCCAGCACTTGGGAGGCAGAGGCAGGTGGATTTCTGAGTTCGAGGCCAGCCTGGTCTACAGAGTGAGTTCCAGGACAGCCAAGGCGGCGCCCGCATCCAGTGCTAGATAGACATAGTGCTGGGGGTGGGGGAGGTAGAGGGTAGTGGTGGTTCTGAGGAGGCTTCTTACCTAGAGCCATTGCAGAACTCCATGAGGTAAGGGTAGACAGACAGAGTGCTGGTCTTTGTGGGTCTATGTGTCTCAAGCTCTGCTTTGTGTACTTGGCAGGCAGCCAACATGTCTGGGACATTTGGAGGAGCCAATGTGCCAAATCTGTATCCTGGGGCTCCTGGGGGTGGCTATCCTCCAGTGCCCCCTGGTGGCTTTGGACAGCCGCCTCCTGCCCAGCAGCCTGTCCCTCCTTATGGAATGTATCCACCCCCAGGAGGAAACCCACCTCCTGGGATGCCCTCATATCCAGCATACCCAGGGGCCCCTGTGCCAGGCCAGCCTATGCCACCCCCTGGGCAGCAGCCCCCAGGGGCCTATCCTGGGCAGCCTCCAATGACCTATCCTGGGCAGTCACCAATGCCACCCCCTGGGCAGCAGCCAGTGCCAAGTTACCCAGGATACTCAGGATCCAGTACCATCACCCCTGCTGTGCCTCCAGCCCAGGTAAGTGCTTGTCCAAACTACATTCAAAGACAGGTCTGTGACCTAGCCAGCAAGGCCTTGGGAGATTGAAGAAACGAAGGCTCAGGCCTCCAGCTATAACATACAAAAAAGCTCTGAATTCTCTAGTGTGCCCACCCTAGGGCATACTCCTTAAGGTCTGGAAGCACAGCCCTGGTGGTTGCCCTTCACATGAGATTACTCCTGAGGCCTCCAGCCTCAGGGACTCATGCCCAGTAGGCCCCTTATGTGTCTACCTAGACAAATGTGAAGAATTCTCAGAATCCTCTCTGGGTAGGGATGATTGGCAGCTCCTCCAGGGTTTATTTTGGCTCATTCTGGAGATCAGTTCATGTTTGCCATGCCTAGAATTCATTGTCATGGTTACACAGCCAAACCAGCCAAGCACAGGGCTAGTGGTGTGTGCTGGCTGCCTATTTTTAGACTATTTTAAAGGGTCCATCACCTCCTTGCTTTCGTTCCGCTCCACCACTGCCCACTCTTCCCCACCCTGAGCAGCTCTCCACTGTTGCTCCCTTCTCTTCTCTGAGCACGCCCCTTATTGCCTTCATAACCAGCATGCATTAGCCACTAGAAAGGCCACTCGCCAGGCTACAGTAAGCCTGTTTGTAAACACCTGACGGGAGCATGCCTTAAGAAGGAGGAAGATTGATGATTAAGGCTCAGGGTTTCCATCAATGGCTTCTTGGCCTTGTGACTGTGGGCCTGTGGTGAGGGAACACTTGGTGAACCAAAGCTGTCTACTGCATAGCAGACAGGAAGCAAATAATGAGAGGGGCGCAGGCCCCAATATTTCCTTCAAGGACCTGTTTCTCCTCTAAACCTAATATCCTTCCAGCCACTACTTCCTAAACACCACCATTGACACATGAGCCTTGGGGCTATTTGTGTCTAGTGCTTTTGATTTCCAGCTCCTTTAGGTCCCTCAATGCTTAGAGATGGGGGTATTTGCGGGATAGGAGGAGGTAGAAGAGTCTTACACCTTGGGGCAGCATGGGTGGGTCATCTTACCTGTGGCTATTTGTCTGAGAAGTTTGGAAACCGAGGCACCATCACAGATGCTTCTGGATTTGACCCCTTACGAGATGCTGAGGTCCTGCGGAAGGCTATGAAGGGCTTTGGTAAGAGACTAGACTGACTCCAATCCCACTCTTGCCCCTAGTTTCCTGTGCAGGTCACTGTGTAGGAGGGGCAGGCAAGCCTGGCCCCCCCGGGAGATGGAGGAGGACCTGTGTTAGATGCCCAAGGGAATGGATGGGAGGCCCTAGACTGGGAGAGTCCATGGCCACAGAGCATCCTCATAACCCATAGTGTGTGCCTACTCCTTCCTCTTTCCTAGGAACGGATGAACAAGCCATCATCGACTGCCTAGGGAGCCGGTCCAACAAGCAGCGGCAGCAGATCCTCCTGTCCTTCAAGACGGCCTATGGCAAGGTGAGGTGCAGAGAGGGAAGGCAGGAAGACCTGAGGCTTGGTTCTCCCCCAGCAAGCTCCAGGGACTGCACTAGCGTAACTATAGGCTCACTGACTCTGCTTTTTCATAGACTGGGGTCTCGTAAGGCTGAATCTTCAGGATGGACCATAAGCTTAGTTAGGGTTAGTTCACCATGATAAGCCTGTAGATACATCACTTCTTCCCTACCTGGCCTCTCTTTCCCCTCCTCTGCTTCTGGGGCATCCTGGGAGGTTTAGTTGATGTAAGTGCATGGGAGGAAAAGGCTTCAGGGGACTGTTTTGAGTCTCTAGTACATGAATACTGACTATGTTAGTGCTCTACCTCAGGCTCCTGGCTGGTCTTGATACCATCAGCTCCATCATCTCCAGCGCTCTTCATCTGTGGATTTTCAAAGCGAGCTTTCATTTGTTTATCCAATCAGGATTTGATCAAAGACCTAAAATCAGAACTGTCGGGAAACTTTGAGAAGACTATCCTGGCCCTGATGAAGACCCCTGTCCTGTTTGATGTCTACGAGATAAAGGAAGCTATCAAGGTGTGTCACTGTGCTTGTGTGAGCCTGCCTGCACGTGTGCGTAAAGCCACAGCCCTGGCGGAAGAGAGCTGGGTGATGTGTTACCCACTTACCAGTTGCTACCTAGCCTGACTTCAGTGAGCTCCTGGCTACAGCCATGAGCATTAGAAGGAGCAACTGGTAGTTTTTCCAAGATGCAAGCAACATGCCATTTCCTCACAGGAAACACCTATGTCTCCATCTCAAGAAACGACCAGATAGGTTTATGGAGGACATTGGTGATAACGAGAAGGGGTCCCAGGCTGTTCTAGGACTCTTATTAGCAAAAAAAAAAAAAAAAAACCAGCAACATGTCTGAGGAGCCCAAGGAGCAGAGGCAGGGACCCAGGTGAGGGTGGGAAGAGGTGGGGCAGAGAAGGCTTACCAGTTCCTGAGCTTCCTGAGCACCCACCTCACTCCTGTCTGCCATGTCTGTCCCTACTTCTGTGTACACCCCAAACATCCAGCTCCAGAAGAACTGAATTCCACACAGGGCCAAATCCCGAAGCTTAGCTTGGGCTCGCTCTCTTCCTAGGTCTAGTTTGATTTTGACCACGAAGCAAGTCCTATCTGGGCTCTACAGCCATGTGGCTGTGTGTGTCCTGTGAGTAGAGGGTCCCTCTCTAGTTAGGTACCCCAAAAGAACTACTCACTCAGAGCCATGCTGGGCACAGATTCTACCTCCACTGGAGGCTGAGAGTTTTGTTCGTGGTCTGGAAGGGAAAGGAGACTGGCTGAAACCCAGCTGCCTGTTAGAGTCTAGAGGGTGGTAAGGGGGGACAGGATGGCAATGGCCCGGGCCCCGAAGTGGTTAGCGCCCATTCTCAGACACAACAGGCAGGGGGCTAGCTGGGATGAATAGCTGTTGCGTACAGGAATGTCCATGAGTGGAGACAGTGGATGTTCTTTCAGGACGTGCAGGTAGTTTCAGGTAAGGTGCGGACATGCACATCCTTTGTAAGTCCCAATAAGCTGCTGGTAGCACACGGGCAGTGGTAAGCATAAAAACGCTATGTCAGCTAGACGTTCTGTACAAATTAGCCCATTTAGTTCCATTAAGGACTCCTGAGGGGCTGGAGTGAGTGGGGCAGGGGCAAGCAGAGGTCCTCAATTCAATTCCCAGCAACCACATGGTGGTTTACAACCTATAACTCACAGCTACAGTGTACTCACATACGTACAATAAATACATCTTTAAGGACTCCTTAGGAGGTAGATACACATACGTTTCCTTTATAGCCAAGAAACTTGGCCCAAAAAGTTAAGTGCCTTGCCTGAGGTCACACAGTAAGCTGCAGAGCCAAGATTCAGCCTGATATAAAAAAAGATATTAAAAAAAAAAAGCCAGGCCTCTGACCCTACTTTCTGCCTTGTGCTATCCCCGGCACAGCCATTCCGTTCCTCTCTCCTGGCTTCCTTTCTTAATATCTCCAGACAGTTCACCCGGGACTCTAGCCTTTTTACATCCGATATGATCATGGTTTTGGACTTTCCCTACTCCCCAAGTCTTTGTTATCTCACTTAGAACTTGAACTTGGAAGAAACAGATGTTGATCTGCACCTCAGCCTGACCCAGCGCGGCATGGCCATTGGACAGTCACTGCACGCACACACACACGCACGCACGCGTGCGCACACACACACACACACACACACACACCATTCAGTTTCCTGGTCCATGGTGGCCCTCATGTGATACTCATTATCCTTGTCTTCATTTCATTGTCTGGGGCTAGGAGGGGAGCTGGCTTTTGAGACATGAGGTGTGGGTGTGGGTGTGGGTGTGTCGGGGGCTCTGTTGCTGAGTGGCACCTGCTGTCCCAGCATGAGATGTGTCCTTTTTCTGCTGTCGTAGGGAGCTGGTACTGATGAGGCCTGCCTGATTGAGATCCTCGCTTCCCGAAGTAACGAACACATCCGGGAGCTAAACAGGGCCTACAAAACAGGTCTGAAGCTCCCTGGCCACACCCTCTTGTCCTTGTCCTTCTTGTCCCCTGTTTCCTGTCACACCCAACTCCCTGGGCTTTGACCCAAGGCCCAGCCCTGCCTGCTGTTTACACACAGGGCAGGTGCTTACAGTTGGAAGGGGCTGAGAAAATCTTGAGTGGATTTGGGCCAAGTCTGACCCCACAGGTCAGGTCTCCCTGGAGTCACAGCTTGCATGAGCCCGGAAAGTTACATAGGACCCTTATCATGCCAATATCCCCTACTAACTATGCCCTTAGAGGTAATAAGCCTGAAGGATAAACCCTGGTGTCTGTCTTTTCAGAGTTCAAAAAGACTCTGGAGGAGGCCATTAGAAGTGACACATCAGGGCACTTCCAGCGGCTCCTCATCTCTCTCTCTCAGGTACCTTCCTCACCACAGGATATTATAGAGAATTGGGGGGTGGGGTGGGTAAGATAGGGTATTGAGGAGTCGGGGGTGCTCAAAACACTGACAAATGAGTGAGGAGGGGGAGGGTATGGTCCTCCAAAGAGCGGCTTGGCCTTATGCCCTCTTTCTTTCAGGGAAACCGTGATGAGAGCACAAACGTGGACATGTCCCTCGTCCAGAGAGATGTCCAGGTGAGTCTGGTGGCTGGTGAGGTACCAGTGTGGGCTAGCTGAACCAGTGTGGGGGGTCACGCTTTCTGCTTTGTGTCGAACTGCCCGGAAGTTCCAGGTGCTGTGGGTTTCTGAGGCGCTCAGGGACTTAACGTTGAGCAGGGCTCCCAGTTCTCTGGGTTTCCCACCTGTGAGAGGGACATCAGGGTAATAAATGCTGCAGCTGTTAAAGATCACGAGGACGTGGGACTTCGTGTGTCCTGGTGCTTTCCTACGCAGGTACTGTTAGGTGTGTGAAGGTACCTGTCTCTCCAGCTTCTGATCTTGTGGGCCTAGGAATGAGCTGTCCTTAGCCTCACTCGCAGCCTTACGGTTCAGCCCTTGTCACCTTAGGAATTGGAGACAGAGGGAGGGAATCCAGGCCTCTTTAGCTTTATAAGTTTGTATTGCCTGGTGGCTAGTTGAGAACTTCTTAGTGAGATGGCTGGACCTCGCCAGGCCTTCCAGAAAAAAGCTGATTTTAAGATTTATTTTTACTTTATGTATATGAGTGTTTTGTCTTCGTGCGTGCGTGCGTGCGTGCGTGCGTGCGTGCGTGCGTGCGTGCGTGCCTGGTTCCCATGGGAGTCAAAAGAGGGTGTTAGATTCACTGCCGAGTCATCGCTTCATCCCCGTAACTGATTGAACAACTGATTGAGCGCTATAGTCATTGTCCCATGTGCTTCTTACAGAGAGGGAGAGATTTTTCTTAGCTTTCCCCATTCATCATTTTCTCTCAATTATGCGACCATGTGGCCCCTTGGGCTTCAAGGTCAAAATATCAAGTCACATCTAATCCTTTTATTTTTTTATATGAGGAGATTGAGGCTCAGGAGCCAGAACCCTGCCCAGCATCCCCACCATAAGCTGCTTCAGAGCCAGGACCTGAATCCAGGCTTCTCTTTCCTCCTCTGTGGTGCTGGATGCTGGCTAAATTCTTTCTGTGCTACGCACGGACAGATGAGGGGATTGCTGGGGGGTCTGGGTCTGCAGTGATCAGGGCCGACGGGGTTCAGCAAACTGGTGCTCCCACTGCCAGGGCCCTGCTCCTCCCTTGTGGGCTTTACAGATGCTGCCTAGATGAGCTGAGTCTGGGACCTAGATGATGCTTGCTGGACACATGTATCTTCCTTCTCATCCAGGAGCTATATGCAGCTGGGGAGAACCGCCTGGGAACAGATGAGTCCAAGTTCAACGCCATCCTGTGCTCCCGGAGCCGGGCCCACCTGGTGGCAGGTGAGACAGGCCTGGGTCAGTTAGATGAGAGCAGACAGGACATTGTGTTGAGAAAAAGCCTGCAGATTATTTGGCTGATGTCCTCTACATGGAGCTTCACTTCCTCAAGAGCCCCCTGGTGGTGTCAGTGGGGAGCAATGGTCCAGCAGGCAAAAACACAGTCAGCCTCTGATCTCTACATACATGGCGTGTACCCAGTAACAACCAGTGAAACAAGAAGAAAAGAGAAAACATTCCAGCAGTGCTGGGGAGCGTTTGCTCAACTTATTTGAATACAGGAAAATGGGTTTCTGTCCATCAGGTTGTAGAGAGGTGTGGACTCCCTCATGGGGTTCAGCTTCATGTCAGGAGACAGCTCTGCAGTACCATCTGGAGCTGGTGGTGAATGTGTGGAACAGGTAGAAGGTGATAGAATCGAGTTGGGGGAGGTGGCTGTGAAAACCCTGAAAGGATAGGTTCAAAGGCCCTGCTGGCTATGGCCAAGGCATAGCCCAGGGGATGCAGGTACCTGGAGCAGATAGAATTGCAGCATCAAGAGGTGGGGTCAGAGGTGGTGGACAGCTCTGCTGACAGTGTAGGGGTAGGTGTTCATCCTGAGAGAAGCCAGAAGCCACAGAAAGGCCCTCAGAGGTGTCTATCTCCTTCCTTCAGCTTGAAGAGCCACGTGCCGCCCAGATTTCCCCAGAGGGTGAATTCTCCCCCGTGTGGTTCTGGGAGAGTGAAGGATCCTCAGTAGTTGAGTTGATCAGCTGCAAAGCAGTGACCTAGGGGGAGTTGGTGGAAGCCTGGGTGGGGAGTTGAGGAAAAGGGAACAGAATCTAGCCTGTTTGGGGAGAAGCTGGGCACGGTGTGTTGGAACCCAGATAATCAGGAGAGGTTTGGGGCTTAGAAGTTGAGAGCTTCGGGGGATCAGGTGTCTGAGGCCTTGGGACTATGAGAGGTCTTCTTCGGAGGGGAACAGAGAGAGAGCAGAAGTTTGAAGGTGGGGCCCTGAGCTGTTGCAGCCAGTTAGCTGGGAGGGCCTGGAGAAAGGGAAGCCATGGCCACCTGTGTCTGAAGGACCCTGTGGGCAGAACAGAGTATAGACAGCTTGGAAAGGGTGCGGGCACTACAGGAGGCATGCGAGGAGTGAGGCCAGGATCAGATCATGGCAATGCTGCTCCTGGCCCAGGACTCAAGCACTCAGGAGGGACCGGTCTGAGGCTGACTTGGCTGAGAGCCCTGTCCCTAGGGCGTGCTTTCACCCTCTTAACTGCACATGAACATGTACTTGCCAGTGTGTATTCAGATTTTACTGTTTGAGAATTTCACATATGCATATAATGTGTTTTGATCTAGTTGACCCCCCATCCCCATACTTCCTACTTTTCCCTCAGCTATATGTGTGCCCTTTTTGTTGTTGTTTTGCTTGTTTGCTTTTTGAAACAGGGTCCTACTAAGTAACTTTGGCTGGGCTGTATGTAACTGGCTGTGTAAAACAGGCTAGCCTCAAACTCAGTGATCTGCCTGCCTCTGCTTCCTGAGGGCTGAGATTAAAGGCATGGGCCACCCTATCCAGCTGTTATGTTCTCATTCTCGTTCTTTCCCTCTCGCCCTCCCCTGCCCCTCTCCCTCTTCCTCTTCTATTATCACTGAATCCACTTATTGTTACCATTATATACGCTGGTGTGTAGTGCCAGCTACTGAAGCATGAATAGCTTCTCAGGGACCACATTCTTAAAGAAAACTGACTCTAGCATCCGTCCATCACTTGCTAATGCCTCCTCTGATAGGGTTGGGGCTTCATGAGACCCTGTCTGTCCTCTCTGTCTGTGCTAAGCTGGCTTTTTGACTTGATCTTGTGATGGTCTTGTGCATCCAGGCACAGCCACTGTGAGTTCATCTGTGAATTCAGTGGCCCCGTCATGCCTGGTAAATATTTGCTGCAGTTCTCCACCATGTTGCCTCTTCTGCCTTCTCTCCGGCAGTGATCCCGGAGCCTGGGGAGGAGGGGTGTGCTACAGATTTCCCCATGAGAGCCGAATGCTCCAGTCTCATATTCAACATAGGCTAAACACTTGTGATATGAATTTATCTTCATTTGTTTTAATGAGTATAGTGTGACTGTTGGGTTTCAGGGCGTTATGGCATGGGAGAAAAATGAGGAAACTATCAGATAAGCAGAAACCACAGCTTTGGTAGGAAGAGGACACAAATCTGGTTGAAACTTGAGGCAAGAGCAGTAGGAGAAATTGATGCTGATGTTAGCACTAGACTCAGGCTCTTGGGCTCGCTAGCATGGTTCCTTTCCATAGGAGCCAACAGCTTGTTCTGCAGCACTCCTGGGTTTATAATTAAAGGCTTTCAGCACCACGGAACAGCATGGGTTGTGTCTGAGTAGGGTAGAGCCACGTGGTTAACAGAAGGGAAGAGCAAGGTGAGCCTGCTGCGTGAAATCAGAGGGGCCAGGGCTGGGAATGTGGGGATTTGAGGAGGACACTGGAGTGTGGGCTGAGGTTGGTCAGCCGACTGACCGCTCTGATAAAGAGATCATCTGACTGCAGGCTGTGCAGGGCAGAATGGAAAAGAGGATTCTTCAGGGTGTGTCTCCTCTCATGGGCTGGTCTTAAGCAACAGGAATGTGTTTTCTTAAGAGTTTTAGACACTCATAATCTTGCCAGGATTAGTTTCTTGTGAGGCCTCTCCTTCTCTCTGTGGATGAGCTTCTTGGTTCCTGTGTCCTCGTGTGGTCTCTTCCTAGATAGATGTTCCTCAGTTTTATGATGAGATGCTATCCAACAAACTCATTTGAAGATGTTGCAATGACACAAGTCTGTAGTCCTGGGTACATGAGAGGCTGAGACCCATGGGAGCCAGAGGGTTATAGGATGTGATTCCATTACATGCAAAGAAATTCAAAGATGCATTTTTTTTTTTTTTTTGGTTTTTCGAGACAGGGTTTCTCTGTGTAGCCCTGGCCATCCTGGAACTCACTCTGTAGACCAGGCTGGCCTCAAACTCAGAAATCCACCTGCCTCTGCCTCCCAAGTGGTGGGATTAAAGGCATGCGTCACCACCGCCCGGCCAAAGATGCATTTATTATGCCTAATGTTGTGAAGGTATGGTTCAGCTCAGCGTGACTTACAGAGACTGCAACACTGACCTGCAATAGAGATTTGTTGATATAAAGTGCTGAATACTTAGTGGGGCTTGGAAAGAGCTGTTTCTGTGTGAAAGCAAGACAAAAGACTCTACGGCAACCCACTGCAGGCCAAGATTTGTCAGTTTGCACACGTGTCCTGACCTCCTGTTTGTAGGTGCCACTGGTTAGCTCGTTGGCTCAGAGCCCACCATCACGACATTATTTTTAATATATATTCCAGGTTGCTGAGGGTTGGGATTACCACATTTGAAATTTGAGAGAACACAATTAAGGCTATGACATGCCCCTTCTATTTTCTTGCTAGTTTTCAACGAGTATCAGAGGATGACAAGCCGAGACATTGAGAAGAGCATCTGCCGGGAGATGTCTGGGGACCTGGAGCAGGGCATGCTGGCTGTGGGTAGGCATCTGGCTGGGGCTTGCCTTACCTGCCTGCCCATTGACTGGGCAGTATGGGTTACAAGCTGGGTGCTCAGTGTCCTGCAGTTGAAGGTGCAGTAGTTGAGAGAAGCACAGGGTCTGAGCTTGCTAATCTAGACCATCTGGCTGGTGGGCTCCATGGCTCTTGTGTGTCTGCAGTGCAGCTCAGCAGAAAGGAGCTGGGATCTGGGCATTAGTGGGAGCCCGTCCAGCTGCTGTCCTAGAAGAAGGTGATTCCCATCCTGCCAAGTTTCCTCTAAAAATACATCCCTGTAGGCAATTGTCAGCTGTCTGTGATGGAAACACGTGGAAGGCTTTTTACTTGCAACAGCAAAACAGGCCCATTCTAGAGTGTGCTGGCTGAGCATCCAGCGTGGGGAGTGCCTCTTACAGTGATGTGCCCTCTACAGCATGTCTCAGCAGCTCTAGGAACCTCCTCCTAAAATGGAGCTGGGTTCTTGCTCTGCGTCCCCGCCACCTCCCTTTATACTTGCTGAGGGACATCAGTTTGCCCATTTCTTTTAGTTTTGGGGGGATTTTCCTGGCTAGAACAGGAAATAAATAGGTCCTCATTTCCCGGCACGGCCTGAGAATAACACCACATCCCCTTGACCACCCTTTCTCCATGAGGGTTTTTCTGTTTGACCCCTCATGCTTAGGGACCTATGAAGTTGGTGCCCCTTCACACCCCCAGGCTATGCACAGCCCCGGTGTTTTTTGCTCAGGGATGGTTGGGCTGGTGGTCTACTGTGTGTGGAGCTGCATTCGTGGGATCACAGTCAACAGGAAAAGGAGGAGATGGCTGGTGACAAATTTGATGTCCAGGCTTCCTAGGACACCACTTAGGTAGTGTGTGCCCTCCTGTACCCTGCAGACCTTATGCTCTGTTTCTCTTGCAGTGAAATGCCTCAAGAACACCCCTGCCTTCTTTGCTGAAAGGCTCAACAAGGCTATGAGGGTATGTAGTTCTTGTATGCGGGGGAGTGGGGAGGGTTGGGGTGGGAGTAGGGTGGTGGTAGTTCAGGACATCTCAAAGCCTCCCGGGTCTGAGGGCTCCACTGTAGGCTAAGTGTAGAAGGTGCAGGAGGGTTGGAGCCGGTGGGAAGCCCCGTGCACATACCCTGGCTGACTCTTTAGGGAGCAGGAACAAAGGACCGGACCCTGATCCGCATCATGGTGTCTCGCAGCGAGCTTGACCTGCTGGATATCCGAGCGGAGTATAAGCGGATGTACGGCAAGTCACTGTACCACGATATCACGGTAAGGGATAGGGGCCAGCAGGCCTTCTCTTCATCTCAACACCTCCAGGCCCTTCCTTCCGTCTCCTTCCCCTCTCTAGAAAAGCTTCTTCCTCTACTCGCCTCCAAGCTGATCACAAGCTCTTGGTGACAGGGCAGGTCTTGACCCCGTGACCCTGTGTTCCTACCCTCCAGGATCCCAGTGCTTAGTAACTTAACAGGAATGTCCGCCAATGGTATAGAGAAGTCCCAGGCCTCCTACCCCTATCGAGTCCCTAACGATCAGAGTCCCCATCACTCTGGAGCTGTGTGTGATCCATCAAGGAAAGCTCATGTCCCCAGAGTCTGTGGAGCTCAGCTCTTGCTTCCTGAGTTCTAGCTCTTCCCACATTCACTTTAGAGTGAGGACCACAGGTAGCTCAACCTGGGAGTCTGATCCTGATTTTTCTGCTTGGTAACTTCATGACCCTTGAGCAGTGTTCGCAAACCTCCCAAGCACTGGCCCAGCATCCCCGAGGGTTAACAGGAGTCCCTCCACCGGTGTGGTGGCCGTGTCTACACAAACACTGGAGGAGGCACCGTGTGCCAGAGCTGGGCCGGCAGAAGTTGACACTAAGTCACCAGCAAGCACTGCAAGGCCTGACTTCAGACTTGCTGGGCTCATCTTTGAAGAGAAGATTTCCCATTCCTGTGCTATGAAAGTGAGGCTGTGTGTAGCAGAGAATCTGTCTTTCCTGTCCGAGTTTGGCCTGGGTCGCTAGTATTCTGTGACAGCTAAAGATGCTGCAGGCCTTGTCTTTAGAAAGCTTCAAAAAGCTTAGGGTGACAGAAAAATCATCTGAAATTAGCTAGGCCCGAGCAACCGTCCTGGAGAAAGCACAGTGGCGCCAAACAGACTGATCTGTGGAAAAGCAGAGGTGGCGGGAGCAATGGTGTCCTCCGTGGGTGGCCACAAATGGGACACTTTTCACAGCTTTACAGTAGAACCCAGTGTAACTGCTCTAGGCAAAGAGCAGAGATGATCAGCCCTGGGTGGGGGCCTTATACTGTGTGTGTGTGTGTGTGTGTGTGTGTGTGTGTGTGTGTGTATGCCCGTATGCATACATACGCCTGTGGAGGCCAACATCAACATCGAGTATCATTCCTCAGAAGTTATCCATGTTGATTGTTAAGAGTTTCTCACTGGGACCTAAGGCTTACTGACTAGGCTAGAATGGCCTACCAGCCCCAGGGATCTACCTTCCCAGTGCTGGATTACAAACATGCCATCCTGCCTGGCTTTGAGCTTTACATAGAATCTGGGAGCTGCTGGACAGCACTTGTACAGGGGAGGTCTGCATTGCATGCTCTTAGTGGGAACTCTTGCCTCTGACAGGCCTGCCTCCCCACAAGGACACTTGGGGCTTTGCCCCCCTTAACCCTTGCTCTTGTTTGTGCAACCAGGGAGACACTTCTGGGGACTATCGGAAGATTCTACTGAAGATCTGTGGTGGCAACGACTGAGCCATGGCAGTGGCTCACCTGTGCCCCCTGCTGGCATTGTCCAGGAGAAGTCCCAAAGAGCACACTTCGGTTTCCCCTATCTAATAACCCACAAGCACACACCCCCACCCATCCCAAGGCCATGGCCTTTTTCTCCTGGTCCCCCTCATCCACGTATTGTGCCGAAAGGGCCTAAGTGGGCTGGGCTTCTCAGGCGGCCATCTCCCTGGTCCTCACAGCCTCCTGCTGTGCAGAATAGATGTTTCTCTCCTGGTTCCTGCACTCATTCCTCCCTGCTTGTGGCTAAGGCTCTTAGCTTCGTGGTAGACATGCGATTTTATATTTTTATTTGAAATTGTTTTTTTAAACTGTCATTACCAGACAGATGCATACAAGTATGCTTACTGTATACATGTTTCTGGGGAGAGTGTTGGGTGAGTGGGGCTCCCCGCCCTTGCCTAGGATAAAAGGGAGGTCTTGTGAGGGTGCTGTGGTGCCTGGTTTGAATGTGTCATGAGTTTTGTTTTTGCCAAACTCACTCCTTTTTAGAAAAAGGCCAGAAAAATCATTTGTTCCATTTTTCCATGCAAAACCATGCAAGAATTAAAGCCAGCCCCCTGCCAAGGACAGGGCTCCTGTAGTTTGGAATGTGCCTTAAACCTGAATGTCTGTAGCCAAAAGCTGTTTCCAAATAAAAGCCAGTTCTGGAACATTCTGGAAATGTCCTTCTGGTGCCAGCATGTTTTTCTTCCGCTTTATGACTCAGAGATCCCGGCCCTTTTAGCCAGTGGAAAGTGGATATGCTGAACTAGAAACATCCATCGCTGCTGTGGAAATCCCAAGCACAAGCTACCTGGCAGGGATTGTGTTTTGAGGATATACAAAAGATGCTCTCCAGATTCACACAGGGCCCAGGTAGTGCTGAGGCACAGGACCAGAGCCGGATGCAGAGTTGGTAGAGTTCCCTGAGTGAGGTCACCCAAGTCCTGGGAAAGGACAGAGGGGTGTTCATGTGGTTTCTGGGGTGACCTCTCAGGGAGACTAGTGAGGAGGATGAGAGCAACCCAGGGAGATGTTCCAGCAGCGGCCCACCTTGGGGCTTCCCATCAGAAGGGCAGTCTTGGCTGTCTGGCCCTTGGTGTCTGGAGAGGGAAACTGGCAGGGACAGTTCCTAGGATTCACTGTCACATCCAGGAGCATAGCGCTCGGCTTCCTGGCTGGAGGTCTCCCATCACTTCTCCTGTGTGAGAAAGCTTAGGACAATGACATGGTAAGAGACAGAGCCTCTCTAGCCTCCTGGGACCTCCTGGGAACCCCAGCTGAGCTGCAGGGGACCAGTCCTCATGGCTCCCCAACAGTGGGAGGACAGAGGACGCTCAGGAGCAATAAAGCAGCTGTGAGCTGAACACGGCTGTTGTGGATTGCGCTAGCAGCCATATTGTACAGATGGGAATGGTCCATTGATACGATAGAGCATCATTTTGCATACATGAAGGAGCGACACGCTGTAACATGGATGAACTTTGAGGACTTGTCAGTGAAAGCCTGATACAAAAGGACTCATAGTCCGAGTCACAGAAGCTGCCCACCATAGGCAAATCCAAGAACGCGCATTGTTGCTAGAGTGTTGGCGGAGGGAGAGGTGGGAGGGAAGTGACTCCCACAGCCCAGAGGTCTTTCTGGGGTGTGAAGGACGTCCTGGAGTTAATGGTGATGGCTCTTCAGACACATTAGAAGCCACAGAATTTGTGCAGACTAAAATGGGTAAGTTTATCCCAGTTTGGTCTACATGATGACTCATTCCCCCCCCCCCCCCGCGTGAATTTTATGTAACAAGAACTTTGTTTGCTGAAATATATATATTTTGCTGGGCAGTGGTGGCGCACGCCTTTAATCCCAGCCCTTGGGAGGCAGAGGCAGGCAGATTTCTGAGTTTGAGGCCAGCCTGGTCTACAGAGTGAGTTCCAGGACAGCCAGGGCTATACAGAGAAACCTTGTCTTGGAAAAAA
>JADRCD010238119.1:0-50747 GCA_019843815.1 Montemys delectorum
CTCCTGCCCCAGTTAGCCAGCACAAAATCTATGATTTGTATTTGCTTGAAAACTGGATAGTTTCAAAGAGGGAAAGGCTTTACCAAAAGGGCAGCTTGGTCACATTGTGGGGGAAGCTGCCTCTTGTTATGTCTCTGATGGGAGGGAGATGGCTTTTGACATGGATGCACAGGAGATCCTACTTATATCATGATGAGTTGTGTTAGATGTTTCTGACTTTATTAGTTAATACTTTGTTGGGGACCTTTCTCTGCTCTCTTATGTCCATATATATGTATGCATGTGTGCATGCATGCGGAGGCCAGAGCTTGATGGTATCTTTCTTAATTGTTTTCCATCTTAGTTTTTGAGACAGAGTCTCTCACTAAACCCTTGTAGATTTGGATGAAGTGGCTGGCTGGAGAGTGAGCTCCAGATACTCCTGTACCCACCTCCCCAATGTACTGCTGTCCCCAGCCTTTACTTGGTCTGGGGGTCTAACTCACATCCTCTTGCTTTGCAAGCCAGCACTTTCCCAACTGAACCATTTCCCCAGCCCCTAGGACTTTCATCCATGTTAAGGAGAGGCCATGGTCTGTAGTCTTCCCTTCTTGTGACTGTTTCCTACTTGTTTGCTCTAACATTCAGAAAGCACATTAAGAAGGGGCTTCCTATTTCCGGACGCAGTTTTATAGAAATGGTGCTCTTGCCTCAAATATTGAGTAGATTTTTATAAATTAAGCCACCTAGTGGTGAAATTTTTTTTTGAAAATTCTTATTAGTAAAACTTCTCTAATAGGTGTGGGACTATTTGCACCATCTGTTTCTTCTTCTGTACTTTGTCTATGTTATAAAAATTGGGTTATGCCATGTTGGTGTTCCATATTGCTTTCTCAATGTCTGTGACTGGTAGTGCAGTCCCTATGATTTCTGAGATTGGTGCTTCGTGTCTTCTTACCTTTTCTTTGGTCAGTATAGCTAGAGCTTTATCAACCGGCTTTTGATTTGACAGCTTTGTCTAAGGCTTTGCCGTTCTCAGTTTTATTGACTTTTGTTCTACTTTTTGCTCTTTCTTTCTTTCCTTCTTGCTTTGTATTTAGTTTTTGTTCCTGTACCTAGTAAAAATTAAATGGCTGCAGAGATAGACTATGTGATCTTACTGGACCACTGTCATAAGTATGGTCCATTGGAGGCCCAAAGATCTTTATACAACACTACTGCATAAATGAGGTAATAGATGGCAATAGATATGCTAATTAGCTGTATTATGATAACTACTCCACAGTATGTACATTTCTCAAAGCATCCTGATGGCTGTGTGTGTGTGTGTGTGTGTGTGTGTGTATGATTGTAAGCTGTCAATTTACCTTTATGAGGTAAGACCTCACTATGTTGTATATCTTGAATATATATAAATTTTGTCAGTTATACCTCAGTGAAGCTTAAAATCCCCCCTTTATAGATTATCTTTAATATTAGTACTTTAGACTTGCCTAAAATACTTACTTTACTATGAGGAACATCAAGAGGAAAATTTATTCTCTTAAGGAAAATATGTAGGTGTGAAATGAAGTGAAGAATTATTTAGGAAAATTATTTATGAAAGGGCTTAGAGGACCAATTGATAACTGTTTAATCAGGTTCTTGCTTTATGGAAATTATTCTTTCACCCTGATAGTTGGACTTTTTTTTACAGGTTTACTTATTTATTTATTTATTTATTTATTTATTATATGTAAGTATACTGTAGCTGTCTTCAGACACCCCAGAAGAGAGCATCAAATCTCATTACGGATGGTTATGAGCCACCATGTGGTTGCTGGGACTTGAACTCAAGACCTTTGAAAGAGCAGTCAGTGCTCTTAACTGCTGAGCCATCTCTCCAGCCCTAGTTGGATGATTTTGAACGAATTTCCTGGTTGCTCTCTTTACCGGCACAAAGTGAAGGCCACGAGGGAGGTTCTTTTTATTCCTAAATCCCTGTTTAACTCCCACATTCTATTATGTCCTATTGTATGCTGTCTTTCATGTTACAGATGGCTGGCTGAAGGTCTCTTTGGTGTTTTTGGGTAGATATTATGAGTAGGTGAGAGGAGCAGCTCCCATAGTGTGATATCCCCGAGCTCTTGAGTTCCAGAGGTATATAGGCCAGGTTATCAAACCTAGAAGCCATCGCTCTCTAGCCATGAGAAATAGGGACTCATGGCTCCAAGCTTTCTAGACCAGAGAGGCTTACTTGTAGAGCCTGGTGCCCAGGTCAGTGGCTTACTGCTTTGGGCTGTGAGTTCCTGTGGCTTCCTGCACCCAACTGCTGGTCTTGCAGCCCTTGAGCTTGGGGTGTTGTATCTTTGCTTCTTAACCCTTGGCAGCCCTATGGACCCAATTTGGCAACTCTGTCTGCATTCTCCTCTGCTCTGTGGTCTCTCTCATTCTGCAGTCCTTTATCATAGCATTGCTTAGTCTGTGCTCCCTGTTGCTCTCTGGGACTCTTAAGTCACCTTCTAAGTGCTGAGTTTTAGTTGCTGTTGCAGGGCTCTTGGGGCTGAAAGGGCAAGGTTTCACCCAGTTTTGGTATTACCCGCTCAGTCTCTTCTACCTGTAGTAAAAACTTCAAATAGGCCATAAGTCCATTTGGGACAAACCTTTCTTGGAGCCCAGGGCTGCAGTACAGAGGGCAGTGTACCAGAGAGAAGCCACTGGAATTGTTCTGCAAAGAGTTAAAACAGCATGCTTTATACAGTCACAGGGGCCTGGCATGCTTGGGAGCAGCCTTTCACCAGTCACAGTTCACAGTGCCTGGCTCCTCGTCCCAATCCCATGCTTTATATATACTCCAAGCACAGGTCTGTAACCACGGACCACAGGCCTTCGATGAGTCGGTGAGGAGGCGCTCCCTTGGGAGACATCCTAAGCGAGGTTAGCTGCAGGGTAAAGTAAGCTCCTCTTTCTCTGAGCTTTACTGTCACTGCATAGTGTCTGGAGTGCTTGTTCAAAGCACCTGAAACAGAAGTGAGGACTGGAGCAGCAGCTCAGGTGGGGTTTCCTCAGGACAGTCATAGTGTTCAAAGCAGCCAGCTGCCATGGTCACAGGTCAGCTGACTGCCAAAGAAAGGACTTCTTTTAAAAATTGTTTTTACATTTATTTTTCATGTGTGTGCATGTATGTGTGTACACATGTCACAGCACACATGTGGCAGTCCCAGGACAGTTTGTGAGAATGGATGGGTCCTGGGACTTGAACTTAAGTTGTCAGGTTTGGCAAGAAGTGCCTTAGCCTGCGGAGCCATTGAACTGGCCCAGCAGAGACTTCTTGCGCTTTAGGGAGCCAGGCACAAAGCTTTGAAAGCTGTCAATCAAGTGGTTTCCTGATCCATCCCTGATTGCTTTTAGCCTTTTAAAAAACTCAAAGGCTGGAGAGATGGCTAAGTGGTTAAAAGCACCCACTGTTTTGGCAGTGAACCCAGGTTTGATTGCTAGCACTCACATGGTGGCTCGCAGTTGTCTGTAACTCCAGTCTCAGGGGGTCCAAGGGCCTCTTTTGGTACTGCTCACATGTACACATACATACATGCAGGGAAGACATATATAGAAAAATGAAAATAGTAAAATCTTTGAAGAACCATCCAAAGAAGCTTACAGTAATGACTGTATGAAACTGACATTTTAAAAGTTAGCCCGTGCTGATTTTACCAAATAGGGGATTTTCTGTACATGGATAGAATGTACTTTGATATTTCCCTATTACTTTTTCTTATCCCACCCCCTTTGTCCGTGCATATCCCTAATAATTTCCCTTTCACATTCAGGTTTCCCTGTCTCCTAGATTCCACACGAGAGAAAGCAAGCGGTGCCTGTCTTTGTGGAACTGCTTTATTTCTCTAAGATGACGATTTCTGTTTCCTTCAATTTCCTGCAAATGATATAATTTCATCTTTCTTTGTTTTCATGTGTGTGTATCTATTATCTATCTATCTATCTATCTATCTATCTATCTATCTATCTATCTATCTCATACAAACATACATACATACATACATACATACATACATGCATATGTTTCTTTTTTCATTCACTGATGGGCACCTAGGCTGAGTCTGTAACTTGGAGATTGTTAGCCAAGCATTCTTAAATATGGGTTTGCTAGTCTCCATAGTAGCTGACTTTGATTGTTTTGGGTATAAGCACAGTAAAGGAAATTCACATTCTTCACAGCACCTACCAACCCCCCAGCCTAAAGCCTAAAGTAGAGGCTTTGGTCCCTTTGTGTCTCATTCGCATTAGGGAGAGAGAGTCATTTGTTCCACACTCACTTAGTTGACTCAAGATCTCTTTAAGTGTTATAATTGATTTGTTCGTCTTACGTTTCTTCCAACTTAGGGTCTCATACCACCATATTAGTCATATGAGCAGGCAGGAACTAGTATGTGTTATTGGACTCTCTGTGGCTCATACTATTCACTCTGGATTTTAGTCATCATTTCCATGATATCATTTTCAAATCTGGTTTGTAGGTAGCTGCCCCTGACTTTTTTTTTATCCTGAACTTAAGGCCAAGATTCTTTGCTGGAACTCTGGCATTGAAGTTCTACAAGGTGTCTCCTTTAGAATGTCTTGTTGGCCTTCCAAATGTGAAATTGCATTCATCACTTTTTAATCTAAATGTGTTCACTTGTCATTGAAGCCTGATTACCCTTTTAAATCATTCCAGTTGTATGCTCTTCTTTGCCCATCAGTATTCTGAAGTGCCCAGCCGCTAAATGCTGCCTGACAAAGTCTATTATTAGATTGTGTTGGAGGATTAGAACAGTGCCTGGTAATACTTCCTGCAAGATTGACCCCATCAGTCTGCTTGTCTTCTGAAGGTTCGGTCATTGGGTCTGTTCTCCTTACCACCCCTTTCTTACAGATGCCAGGCTTCAGGTCTCTGTCTTCCAAGTGTTACTTGCTATTTTATTTCCCCTCTGACTTCTCTCTTCAATCATCTTGGTTAGTCTATCCCTCCTGCTGTGCCACCACATATCAAAAACATGCTTTAGAAGAAGTCTGAAAGGATTTTCTTTCCAAAGTTTTTAGTTAATGGGGAAATCATACGGTTGTTTAAAAAAAAAATCTAACAGGGAATGAGCTTCCAGAAACCTTCATATTTTTCCAGCTCTACCTCTGCAGCCCAGGGGTGAAAGCAGTCCTTCCTAACTTCCATTTATTCTGCAAAACACTATAGAACTTTGATCTTCATTATTATACTTTTCTGCCTATATGCTCACCAACAGGAATACATTTTAAATTGTGACTGGCTATATACAAGTGCATGTTTGTGTGTATAATTATTAATATATATATGTGTGTGTATATATACATATATATATATACACACACAAAACAAAAATTTAAGACTACTTATTTTATGTCTACATCTAATAAAACAGCAATGCTAACACCAAAAATAATCTTAATATGGAATTACCAAATGGAAAAATTCAAAGTAAATTACATAGAAATAAAATTTAATGACACCTCAGATGTGTTTATATTTTCTAAGTTAGTTCTACCCAGGGCAAGTGGAGATTTTATCCTGCTGTAGAGTGTGAGGTTTGCTGTGAAGTGTGAGGAGAGGGAAGCTAATTCCAAGATGCATGTTTGAGAGTCAGAGAGTTGTTTTGTGCCTCTGTAAAAAGGTGAAGATAGAGAACCAGCTCAATTTTAGGTAGTTAGAGGCCATTCCACAGCTGGAAGCTGTTTAATGTTTAATAAGCTGAGGATTGTGGCCCTTTACAGCAAACACAAGCTCTGCCTCCTGCAAACATAGCATTTTGATAGTAGAGAGCACATGCCAGGAATCATCAGTAAAGTCATTTGTACTAGCATTGATGGTATCAAATAAGCCATCTGACAACTCTTGTGGCATGATCAACTTAGAGATTCCTTTTTCCAGTGGCAATGAAGATCAAACTCAGGGCTCTCGGCAAGTCCTTCCTCTTGAGCTATGTCTCCAGCCCAGAGAGTGAGCTTGCTTGCTTTTTTCCTTCCTTCTCTTCTTTCCTTCCTTCCTTCCTTCCTTCCTTCCTTCCTTCCTTCCTTCCTTCCTCCCTCCCTCCCTCCCTCCCTTCCTTCCTTCCTTCCTTCCTTCCTTCCTTCCTTCCTTCCTTCCTTCCTTGCTTTTTTATTGTTGACTGTTAATCTGTTTCTTGTTATGGCACTGTGATCTGAGGAGATTTGCTAAATATTATGGGCTTAGAAATTGTAGGTTGAAATCTTCCTGTAACTTTTACTAGTTCATAACTTTGAGCAAGCTATTGACTTTTCCCAGGGTCTCAGTTTACTCAATTTTAATATACTTCAATATACTTCTTCTGTAATGTGAAGATTAATGAAATACTGTATGGGTATTGCTTTGCCTCATGTAGTAAGCAAGGCCTTCAGTGTTAATTTTCTTACACTTGTGTTAATTATCTTAAAAGATATGTGATAGTGATTATAATCAGGTTTGATGGTTCTCTGACTTTATAAATCTTTTAAGACAATGTTTTGAAGATTTAATGTTGATTTTGATGAATAAAGAAATAACTATATGGGGGTTTGTTCTTGTTATGTTCTCAAAGCAAGGACTGTTTGGCACCCACTTCCTCCTAAATTCAAACACAGTGTCAGTGATTTCTGTGTTATGTTTGAGCTTGAGTGAGAGCCACTTGCAAGGTCTCCTTGGCTCTGTAGGGAACGAAAGCCATTTAAACACCAAGGTTTGTCAAAAAGTCATACTGGGTGGGGTTCTCAGATACAGTAGTGACATGTCATCGCATTTTTGGGGGGTACCATCTACTTCACTTCTCTCTTTAGTAACTGGTTTAGGATTAAGTATGTAGATTGTTTAGGCCAGGAAAAGAGAGAGCTTTATGCTATGTAGTTAATATTCTTTTCATGGGAATCTGTTTTCTCATTGAATTTTGAGTTTTTAGATGTTTGGAGTAGGGTACTAGAATAGTGACTATTTTAAGAGTATGGATTCATAAAATATAAATTCATTGTAATTGCTGGGGATCAAACCCAGGGTTCTTTATATGTTAGGCAAACATTCTGCCACTGAGCTACATCCCTATCCCTATCTTGGTCTATTGTCACTTGATGGGGTTGGACAAGAGTTTCATAAACTAGAGCATATAGCCTCATTTTGAGAGACTAGAGACTAGAGATAATCTTTTTTAATTTCCCTCCCTCCTTCCCCTCCCTCCTTTCTTCCCTGTCCCTGTCTCTCTGTCTCTGTCTCTGTCTGTCTGTCTGTCTGTCTGTCTGTCTGTCTCTCCTTGATATAGTCTCATTGTATAGCCCAGGCTAGCCCTGGACTTCTATCCTTCTCATTCTCTCTGTTACTTGAGGTTACAGGTATGTGCTACTATGTTCTACTCTCCTCGCTCAGACATGTATACACATATATATCAACTTTCCTTCCTTGACTGTCTCAAATTGATTATCATTTTGTGTATTGTTCCACAGTAGCAGGCTGCATAGCTTAGCTTAGGAGCCAGAGTGGATGAGTAAAGTGACAGGAAAGGCTTGATCTTGGTTATCCATTTAGTTTGTATTAGTTACTTTCCTTGTAGCTCTGACAAACACCCCATAGAAGTGACTCAGTGAAGGAGGAATTTGACTCGTGGTTCACAGGGATGATGGAGGAGGTAGAGTAGTTGGTGGCTTCGTGTGTGTGTGTGTGTGTGTGTGTGTGTGTGTGTGTGTGTCGGGGGGGGCACTTGTGGCATGCTACGCCATGGTAGCAAATGTGAGCAGAGGTAGCTAGACTAGAACTCTAAAATACTGGCCCCTAGTATTCCACATCTGCCACCATGGCTCCATCTCCTAAGTGTTCTGAGGCCTTCCCAAATAGCATCCCATCTGGAGACCAGGGGTCCCAACATGAGCTGGTGCACTTCCATATATTCAAACATACCAGAGGCTGTGTAGTGTATATTGTGTAGTGTCTAGTGTGTGGTGTAGTGATTGACAGCATATATTTTGAGTTGTACAGGATAGATAGTTTTAGAATCTTTATCTTTCTAAAGAGAAAATAGGGTGTAGCCCGTAATAGTATCTAACTACTTGTTGAGATTGTTGTGAGAATTAGCCACTGCGAAGTAAGTCAGGTGTTTATTAGCACAGGCCTGGCATATAGTATACCAGACATTATTTTATCTTGTTATTGGTGGAGGAAGCAGCAAAGAAATAATGCTTTTGGTGAAAGTAGTGGGCATAATTGTGAGGGTAAGATTGGCATAGAAGAAGGAAAACCCAGGGGAATGTTAATGTTAGAAACTGGAGAGTCCAGAGCTGAGAGATTGGGATTGTAATGAGAGTGGAACTGGTCTTATTCTTGGAAAAATGCAAAGTCAAGGGTTCTGGCCAGCAAGGGACTCACAGAGATGAAGGTTCTGGACGTGGTAATAAGATCCAGCCTTTGACAACATAGTGCAATGCTGGTGTGAAGTAGAGGCAAGTAAATAAATATTTACCATGTGTCTATGTGCTAGGCATGGGAAGTACAAGATCTAGGCCAAACACCTTGACTAAAGGAAGTTGGAAACTGCCAGTTGGTCACATAGTTCCCTGAATGGTATCTACTATCACAGCAGAGGGAGTGGCAGCATTGACAACCAAACTTTATCATAGTAATAAATGCCTGACTTAATATATTATCAAAAAGGCATTTTAAAATAGGTTTATCTCCCAGGGGGAAGCAAATAATTAGTAATACTAATTTAGAATTTGAAAGCTAGCTGTCCTGAATCCATTTATTTAGTCTTATATTTTCTCCTCTTCCCTTTTTAACCTCTGGTGTACAAGTGAGATGATTAACCCAGTTCTTTTCAGTGTTTGAGAAATGGCTTGCTGAGTGGCTTAGAGTGAATTGTTTGCATCCTTCTGTTTCTGAGTGAGTATCCTTAAGAGAAGCATGCCAGAAGACTACTCAGTAGGGAGCCTTGGGACATCCCGTGAATATCTTTATTTCAATAAAAAGTTGCTTGGCTTTCAATAGAAAGTTGGAGGTTTTGAAGTCTTAGAAATGTAATGAAACAAAAAGGGTAAGAATAATAGATAATTATTTAAAGATTGTATATGCTGCATTAAGTAATTTTTTTTTTACATAGAATATTGTTCTGGGTCCTTCCACTTGGTGGTGGTAGTGAAGGTAAGTGTTAACCACACATGGTTGGTATGTTTATCCTGACTGTGACCAAAGTCAGCAGATGGTAGTTGAAGGCTCACAGCCTTGAAAAATTCCAGTCTACTCTAGCAGACAGGTCTACTGTTCTTCATGTCTCCTTTGTCCTATTGGCAACTCTTTTCCAGATTGTTCCTCACACTTTCTGGTAATGTGCATTTAAGCAGACTGACTTAGCTAGAGTTATTATTGCAGCAGACTGACTTAGCTAGAATTATTATTGCTATGGTGAAACACCATAACTAAAGCAACCTGACAAGGAAAGCTTATACTTCCACATCATCACAGTTCATCATAAAAGGAAGTCAGGAAAGGAACTCGAGCAGGGCAGGAGCCTGGAGGCAGGCACTGATGGGGAAGCTGTGAAGGGATGCTGCTTACTGGCTTGCACCTCATGGCTTGCTCAGCCTGCTCTCTTATAGATCCTAGGACCACCAGCCCAGGGATGGCACCACCTGAAATGTGGTGGGCCCTTCCTGATCAATCAGTCACTAATTGAGAAGGTGCCCTACAGGCTTGCCTACAGCCGGATCTTATGGAGGCATTTCCTCAGCTGAGACTTACTCCTTTCAGATAATTAGCTTGTGTGTCAAGTTGGCATAAAGCTAGCCAGCACAGACTATAGTCATTCCACCTGGGCTGCTATTGGTTGTGTTCCTTGTTATAACATCATCACTGAGGACAGATGAAGAAGGGGACACTTGTGTTGGATAGGCTTCTTCACTGGGTACACTGCCGTGCTGTGCTCATTCCACTCAGTCTACAGGTTGGGTGACTCGGCAGGTGTCTCTCTACCTTCCTGTCCTAGTTTGTTTGCTCTGACAAACATCATGGTCAAAAGTAACATGGGGAGGAAAAGGTTTTTTTTTATTTTACAGCTATTAGCTCATTTTGGAATGAAGTCAGGGTAGGAACATAGAGACAGGAGCTGAAGCAGAGGCCATGGAGGAATACTGCTTACTGGCTTGCTCCTCCTGGCTTCCCCAGCCTGCCTAGAGGTGACACCTTTGCAGTGATCTGGAACCTGTCATTTTAATCATGAATTGAGAAAACCTCCCACAGACTTGCATACAGGCAGCCTGATGGAGGCATTTCCTCATTTGAGGATCCTTTCCCCGGACACTTCGAGTTTGTGTCGGGTTGACAAAAAACTAAACAATACACTTTCCAAAATTATTTCTTTATTTAAAAAAAAAAATCTACCCTGGTGGCTTCTTCCAAAGTCCAGACCACAGCAGCAGAATCACTGGGTACCTGTGAGAAATCAATTCCTTAGGCCTCAGCAAGATCTAGCACCAGATTCTAGAGGTTGGGCTGTTTTTCCAAGTGCTCCAAGGTGATTCTCAGGCATGCTTAGTTTGAGAGCCACTTCTCTAGCATGCTGCCTTTCCCAGACTGAATGTATTTCTTGATGCCAGGACTCATGCATTTCTACTCAGCTGAGCATGTAGCTGAGAATAGGGAATGTCGATTGTGGCCCTGCTCTTCACCTTATTCTGCTAATAGTCGCTTTGCCTAAAGCAGAGTTTCTTGGGTAATTTTTTGCTGTTGAGACATGGATGGTCTCCACTGTGGGGAGTTGTCCTATACACCGTAGGATATTTAGCAGCATCCTGGGTTCTGTCTGCTGGGTAACAGTATTTGTTATGGTGAGAGATGTTGTTATACACCCAAACAGGGGAGGGGAAGGGAGGGGGCGTTCACTGACAACTGGACCACTGGTTAGCGTGGTTCCCTATTCACTGATGGTGCTCACTAATGTTATCCATGCTACATTTTTTTTTCTTCCTGGAAGGAGAAGAACCAAGTTATTAATTGGTTATAGAAAGTTTTTTTTTTAATTTGTTAGCAATTATGACAATTATGGTTTAGGTTCCCTTTTTTGCCTATATCTTCCTATATGGAGTAAGCAGGGTCAGCCTCTGAAACGTTACTGATTTGTTAATATTGTATTGTTATAAAAAATCAGGGATAGCATGATTGCTTGTTCATTTTATTTGGGTACCTAAATAATTTTAAGTTCAACAATTTTTCTAAGTGGTGGTTGTACTCTATTAATTTATTGGAATGTGGTATGTTCTTTCATTTTTTTAAACTTTAGAAAAATTATTTAAACATTTTTATGTCTGGATCTTTTACCTTCATGTATATCTGTAAGCTACCTGTGTGCTTAGTGCCTATGAAGGTCAGAAGAGAGCACCAGATTCCTTGGAACTGGAGTTACAGATAGATATGAAGTACCATGTGGGTGCTAGGCATTTTAACTGGGTCCTCTGCAAGAGTAGCAAGTGCTGTTAACCAATAATCCATCTCTCTGGCCCATAATTTAAAATTTTAAATATTTACTCATATATGTGGAATCAGAGGACAACTTTGTGGAGCTAGTTTTCTCCTTTCGCCTGTATATACGTTCCAGGGATTGAACTTGGCTTGTTAGGCTTAGAGGCAAGTACTTTTTTTTTTTTTTTTTAACCTTTGAGCCATTTTGCAAGCCTGTTTTAAAAACATGTTTTCTTTACCATTTCATACATGTGTATAGTGTACTCTGATTACTCACCCTCCCTTCTTCATTCAAACCTTTTCCACATTCATGACTTTTTGTTTCCTTTGTGTCCCATTGAGTTTAATCCGGAAGGTCTGTGTGGCAGTGGGTTTGAACTATCCATCAGAGCCTCCTGGGCTCAAAAGTGGGGATACACCTGCGTACACCTGGGGATACACCTGGGGATACACCTGGGGATACACCTGGGGATACACCTGGGTACACCTGGGTACTGCACCTCCCTTCTCTCAGAATGTTAGTTGCCAGTAGTTCAGCAGTAAGTGGTGGGTGGGGCCCTGTGAGCTCCTTCTTACCCACAGCTCTTTGCTGGTAGCACCAGTCCTATCTAGGCCTAGTGTGAGTATCTTAGCCAGTGTTCCATCACTGTGATGAGACACCATGACTAAAGCAACTCTTATAAAAGAAAACTTTTAATCAGGGCTGGCTTACAGTTTCAGAGGCTTAGTTCATTATCATGGCAGGGAGCATGGTGGCAGGTAAGTGTGGTACTAGAGGTGTAGTTAAAGCTACATACTGATCCATAGGTAGGTAACTAGACACACACACACACACACACACACACACACTCACACCACACACATACACATACACACACACACACACACACACACACACACACACACACAGAGCCTGGCATGGGCTTTTGAAACCTCAAAGCTCACCCCTAATAACACTTTTTCCAAGAACGTTATACCTCCTAGTCCTCCTAATTTTTTTTTTTTTCAAATAGTACAACTTCCTGGCTAAGCATCCAAATATACTAGCCTATGGAGCCATTCTTTTTCAAACCTCCACAGCCAGTTTAAAAACATGTTTAACTTGAAAGCTCTTGCTTGGTGTTCGTCCTTGGACTCTTCCCGTCAGCATGCTCTATGTTCATTGTCCTTCTTCACCTTACTTTCCTCATATCCCTTTTTCTTTTTTATTTTTATATTTAAATTTCTCCTTTTTTTCTTTAGCAGGGATTGTTTCATTCACATCTTTTCTAGCTGAGTCATTTTCCAACTTTTTGCTGAGTTCTGTCACCTCAGTTCTATGTTTTCATAATTGATGATGACCTATGATCTTTTTGTATTTTATGCACTTTCTTAATTTTCTTTTGTAGACAAATATTAGGTTACAGTTCCCTTTTTCATTACCTTCTGTAGCGTTGATCATGGGATGTTTTGCCTTTTGAGGTCCAGGTGTTCAGACACATGGACCTATCTATCCTCCCACCTATACAGTAGTATATTTGTTTATGTGGCTGATACAATACATTATCAGAACCTGGTAACCTGAAACAAGATATACTGTTTTCATAGTTCTGTGGACTAGAAGCCCCAAATCAAGAAACCGGTAGAATTCTAGGGATGCATCCATTTTTGGCCCTTTTAGTGTGACATTTTAGTGAGTGTCAGAATACCACAAAGGTTATTTTGGGAACAAAGCTTCAATGTATGTTACATCAAAAAGGTATTTATATAAAATGTCGGGGCTGGAGAGATGGCTCAGAAATTAAGAGCACTGATTGCTCTTCCGAAGGTCCTGAGTTCAAATCCCAGCAACCACATGGTGGCTCACAACCATCCATAATGAGATCTGATGCCCTCTGGTGTGTCTAAAGACAGCTACAGTGTACTTTCATATAATAAATAAATAAATCTTTATATAAAATGTCCTAGTGGCCTGCTAGAGAATTTAGTGTATCTTTTAGAAGTTTCTTGCAATTAATGGAGCCAGTCTATACAAGTCATTACAGTGTACTCAAAATTGTGTTTTTACCTATGTTATTTTAATTGTTGCTATGATTATTATTTTACTATTTTATCATATGCATTTTTTATCACTTAAATATTTTATAAAGTATAGCAAACTGTCAGATTGCAGAGAAAAATATAATAGAATTTTAAAGTATTAATAAGACTGTTAACAATGACATGTATATAAACAGGAATTCTTATTTTAGCATAACTGTAATGTCTACATGTATTTGTTATAAAATTTATTTAAGAAAAATTTATTACTGGTTTTATTTTTATATCTCAACAATATATTTAAAACATTGTAAGGAAGTCATTAAAAGCAGTCATTTTTCAAATTAACCCATTAAATTAAAAATTTAGCTCCTAATTTTAAATTTAAAAATTTGCATTTTCCTTATAAGTGCTGGTCAAGATATCCAAGGAGCAAGTGTGATTGCAAACCTTCCATTTTTGATGCGACAGAATCCTACTGAGACACTTCGGAGAGTCTTACCCAAAGTCAGAGTAAGTTGGTATGAAATAAGATTTCAATTTCTTGCTTTTCCCCCCTCATTAGCATGTTTGTCAGAGAGAAAATGTCAGAGCTTTCATTGCTGATCTTTTCTCCCTACTAATGGAGTAAAAGAAGTGTTATTATGTTTATTTGAATTATAATAAAAATATTTAAGAAAATTAGTTGTAAAGAGTTCCTCGGTGATATTCAATAAAGACATTTTAAAGGTAGATTTTTAATAGCTTAAAATGTAACTATCTTTATAAAATTATAGGTATATCATTTGGTATTATTTTCATTTGTTTCAAAAATTAGACAGTAATTTTATGTCTACATTACCAATAATAATTTAACTAAGATCCTGCATAACCAGCCTATGGTGACTTCTGACGACTCATCACATGGAGTATATTATGGTTGATCACAATTTTAGTTTATAATTTCCCTAAATATTTTCAGAATTAGCTTCTTGCTATGAACATAATGTTTTCTCTACTATCACATTTCTTCTCTAAGTTCATAATGCCCATTGGTTTTTAATAATTCAGGGTTGATATTTAATGACTAGTATTTATTATTTATTTGTACCCGTGTGCAAAGAACTCTTTTTTTTAAACAAGTACTTTGTGAGCAATCCAGATAGCAGTGTTTGTGTTGAATTCTCACTGATGGGGTCAGAGGTTGCCTGCTATTGGAGATAATATTGGCTAGGAATGAGCTTTATTTACCTGTCCTCATTAATTTTTCATTAATTTATACATATTTAAAATCACAATCATTAGCATATCTTTGAGGTTGACTTTTTGGCATTATGTATAGTATGGTCCCAATTACTGTCATTTTTATAAGAAGCCCTCACTTCTATAGGACAGTATGAGATTTTATTGGGTGCCATGGTAATTCATGAATATATTAAGCTTTGTTATGTCTCTTTTCCCAGAATCATGCCCAGTTTTGCAGTGAGTAAGCTTATATAGATCAAGTCTACTTGTACATTCAATTTTGGTAGTGTTAACTGACCCAACATTGTTATCATGCCACCAGGAGGTACCAGTTAAATGGTAGGGGTTAAATCATCTTGGCTAGGGGGTTAATATAAGAAAGAAAATTAAATTTAAAGTAAAAAACATCAAACATTCTGCGTATTGTGTTGAGTTGGCTAAGTCTGGTCCACAGAGAGCAGACTGAGTGTCCAAAGTGAATGCCTGGTTCCCAAAGAGGTCAGAGTTGGTTATTATTAGGATCCCGAGACTGGAGTTCTAATTTTAAGTTGCCATATATATGGCTTCAGGGAATTGAATCCAGGTCCTCTAGAAGAGCAGCTGAGCCATCTCTCTAGCCCCTAGCATCCAGATGTAAAAACAAGGATGAAGGATGGAAGGTAGACAGCAGTTTCTGCCAAAAGTTTGCTAATGTGTTCATAGTAGGCAACTGACTAACTCCTAAGAAACTTGCATGTGTGAGGCTCTGGGTTCAATTCAATCCCCAGCACCAAAACACCTCCCTTTACAAAAAAAGGAGAATATGCATTCATTTCATTTATACAGTGTATCGATACAGTTTCAAATGTATCTTCTGAAACTATAAGGTATGCTTGAGTTATGCAAGATACTTTTGTTTTTTGAGACAGGGTTTCTCTGTGTAGCTCTGGCTGTCCTGGAACTCTCTTTGTAGACCATGCTGGCTTCTAATTCCATCTGCCTCTGCCTCCTGAGAACTGAGAGTAAAGGTGTGTGCCATCATGCCCAGCTGAAGATATGGTTTTAATACAGAACATTAATAATTAATTGGACTCAAAACTAATGCCCATTAATGAATTTGTTTTAAGAAAACCGTAGCTTACTCATGATTTTCATGTATGTATGTATGTATGTATGTATGTATGTATGTATGTATGTATGTCAGGGTCTCATGTAGCCCAGGCTGGTGTGGAACTCAGTATGTAGCTTAGGATGACCCAGAACTTCTGCTGATCAGATCCTTCTGCCTCTACCTCCCAAGTACTAGTATTAGAAGATTTACATCATCATTCCCAGTTTATGTGGTAGTATTGGGGCTCAAACCTGGGGTTCCGTGCAAGCCAGGCAAGCACTCTGCAACTAAGCTATAGCCCCAGCTTTTTATTCTTTCTTAAGGTTAACTAGTAACTAAGCAACCATTTACTAGGGCCTTCATCTCCCTTGCCCATACTATTTGAAGGAGTTACTAAAAAGGTAGAAGGGTCTCAGGTAGAAGACCCCACATCAGGAAAGTCCACAAGCCATGCAGATGGGTGCAGGAGCACTATCATGGGGTGGAGCACTGTGTGATTCCAACTTTGCATAGAAACATTTGAGTGAAGCACAGAAGATAGACTTAACCAGGTAATAATGATGACAGTGCTTTTGTAAACAGCTTCATACACAGACAAAGATGGCCAGTTATCAATTTGTAGATGATTTTGAAATCACTGTGCTCAGAGAGCATCAAGACTTATTGGTACTTCAGGCTGGCCCATTTTCAAGTCTGCTTGGCTTCTTCCATTGATTACTTCCCAGTGAGAAGCTATGATAAAATTTTTCTCATAGTCACTCTGTTCACCTTGCCATCCTGCTGATTTCTTAGTTAATTTTGTGGTAAAGCCACATTGTATGCCAGAGTGAGTGAGCACTTAGTCATAATGACATTTATGATCACTTGTACTTATTTACTGAGCACTGTTTACCAGGCTGAGGCACAGTTATAATCACTGAAGTAGAGATGAATAAAAGACAGGGAACTTGTTCCCTAGGTGGCTGTAGTGCAGAGGTGACCCAGACTTCAACAAGTAGTCAAACAAAAGGCTGACTGTCACTTGTGATAAGTGCTAAGTGATGAGTGCAAAACAAACAAACAAGGACACTGAGACAAAGCAGTCAAGTTAACAGGAGACCTTCTATGCACTGGAACTCACTGTGCCAAGCAGCAGCAGGTGGCCTGAGATGCAAGTGCCTGGTGGAACAGTGATAAGTGTAGTTGGGACTCGTGGGAAGGGTGGAGTATGAACAGAGACCAGACTGGACTAATGCCAGTGACATTGGATTTGAGGACAGTGGAATGCTATTGGAGACATTGAGCATCAGAGTTACTGTCTGTTCACATCGTGTGGCCATTTTGATTAGTGTGTAGACTAGACTGGGACAGTTAGGAAGCTCCAGTCCTGGGCCCCTACGAGTCAGTGGCAGGCTGGATTAACATGGTGAACTAAAGCAGTAGAGCGGTGTGCATGGATGTCTCAGATATATTTGTTAGAGCGAACAGAATTCCATAATGCATTGGACTGGATGAATTCCAAATGGATTGATGTGGGCATCTGGGTGGTTTTCAGTGTGTGCGGAGATGGCTTGTGTTGAGTGCATAGGCAGTAATAATCTGAGTACTTACTAATATTGGTCTTTCATGATTCACTTTGAGAGAGCTTAAAAATATAAGCAGTGAGTATTTCATGCAGGAAGTAACTATTCCCAAGGGCATTACCACATTTGTGACTTGCCTAACCAGCCCAGTGCTCATCCCTTATTTTGCTTCACCTAAAAAGAACATGAGGAAAAGGGATATGGGGGCTTTGCTGGTCCTGCCTGTTATAAAAGGGTTCTGGTGATAACCTTGTTTGTTTGTTTACTACGTTTGCATTCTTACTACTGGGTCTTAATTAAAATACATTTTTTAAAAAATGAGGCAACCTATTTTCACTGTTTTAACGATGAAGGAATTTGACTTTTTCTTTTCTTTCTTTCTTTTTTTTTTGTTTTGTGTTCATTTGTTTGTTTGAGACAAGGTCTCTCTAGGTAGTCCTGGCTGTCCTAGGATTTTCTCTGTAGATCAGGCTGTCCTCAAAGTCAAAATACTCCCTTCTGCTTCTGCCTCCCAATTGCTGGGATCACAGGTGTGAGCCCCATCTGGCTGAGGTGAAGAAATTTTGACTTTAAACATCAGCAGCTGGAAAGATGGGTCAGCAGTTAGGAATGAAAACTGTTCTTCCAGAAAATCTGAGCTTGGTTCCCAGCACGCAGATACGATAGTTTACAACCATTTGTAACTCCAGCTCCATGGATCTGATGCCCTCTTCTGACCTCTGTGGGCACTGAACTCTCACGTGGTCATACTTACACTCTTAAAATCAAATCTACAAACAAAATAAGTAAAATATAAAAATTAGGATTATAATTGCACTAATTTTATTATATTTACAAAATTCCCTTTCAAAACTAGATCCAAAGTGATGGTAATGTGTTGTGTACTTCTCAAGGTAGAATTTAAGTAAGAATCAAGAAAGAAAAATAATTTTTGGCTTCTAATTTAAGTTCTGTAAATATGATAATACTTCAAGATATAGTTACTTTAGTCATGTTGTATAATTTAATCCTATGGACATTATTTGATCTAGTAGTTGTCTACAACTTAATAAACTGAATTCTGAGATGTTAGATTTTAATATTGAATTTGTGCTTATGCTGTCTGGAAGTGAAGGAATTTTTATTGTCAAGATAAAGTTCTTAACTCTTTGTTCCTTTATGAAATCCAGAAGAAGGCACTATTACACCTCACATGTTATAATGGACTCCTTATAATACAGCACCAAGCAGCTCTTCTTGTTCCTCTTGAATTTTTGAATTCATTTACTTGTTCATTTACTCAAATTTTGTTCAAAAAGTATGTCATATTATTATTCAGCAGAAAATTTTGCAGTGTCAGGCAGAGAGAATAATTATAGTATTTTCTCAGGTCCTATGGGGGCGGGGGTCAGCCACTATATGCTATTGGATGTTTTGTGTGTTTTAATCTCTGAGCCCAGACAAAGGTTCTGTGACACCCATCCCAGAGAGGAAGAGATGCTGGTTAACCAACTTGCCTACAGCAGCTTGCCAGCCTCATGCTTGGCTGATCTGATTGCAGATCTCGGATGTGTAGTTCACTGCTGAGGCCTAAGCCACCCTGTCTGGTTACTACAGCACTGCACATGGGACCAATTGCTTCTGCCTTACCACCCAGAGAGGGCTTTAAGAAATACCAACCAATTGTGTTTTGTATTTTTGTGTGTGTGAATTATTACTTAAGTGGTGAAATGAAGTGACAGAATGCTGATCCCTTCACTTTCCCTCCCCTTGTCCTCAAGAATCAAACTCTGATCCTAGGAAACTGTAAATGTGACCACACTCTAGAACAAGGTAATTTCAAAATGTGCTTAAATCATACATCTGGAGCTAGGGAGATTGTCTTGGGTCATTTAGATGGGTCCAAGCGCCAACACATGTCTCTTAGTAGGAGTAGCAGAAGATGAAGGAGTGGGAAAGATGGCAGTGAAGACAGACAAAGATGCAGAAAGCCAAGAAGTGACAGCACAACAGCCTGTGGCAGGGATGTGGCACAGAACATCTTGGTCTGAGCAATACTCCTTTAGCACATCTGCCTTCTAGAACTGTGGGAGAGTACATTTCTGTTATTTTAAGGCATCAAAGTTACTTTGTAACAAAAGCTGAGAGAAAACTAAAACAGATCACTTTTCATTTCAGATAGAATAAAGCGTCCTGCCATGTCCTTTTTGACCTTGGCACCTACCAAACTTTCCATAAAGGCAGAAATCTTTGTCACCCTGGCTTGTTATTTTATCCCCAGAGCCTGGAATGGCATTTGGAAAGAACAGGCAGTCACAGGCAACTTTAGAAAGACTGTTGATTGAACGTAATGTTCTGAGAGAGTCAAGTGTCTACCTGAGAGACCATGCTGTGTTTGACATGCTGGCCTGTTTCAGCGAGGCCTTCTTGAGTAAGTTAGCGTTGGTGGCATCTGTAACACTGACTTGAGCTCACATTTTACAGAGGTGGGAGGAGAACGTAGAGTACAGAATAGAAGTCAACAGAGGTGGGCTGGAGAGATGGCGGGTAGGAGCACTGACTGCTCTTCAGAAGATGCTGAGTTCAAATCCCACAACCACATGGTGGCTCACAGCCATCCGTAATGAGATCTGACGACCTCTTCTGGTGTGTCTGAAGACAGCTATAGTGTACTTACAAATAATAATAAATAAATCTTTTTTAAAAAAGTCAACAGAGATAAGGGCTATTAAACCAGTATGAAATTTGATTATTTAAATTGGTAGATGTGATATAGCAATATTTTGATTCAGCAAAAATCTACCACGTCCACTCTTAGTACTGTTTGTGATATTATTTTCCTGAGTCGATACAGTAAGAAAATACCAGAAATATCTTCCAGTGTGAATAATACAGCATTTTATACTGAATACAGACAGATTCTTAAATGATCTCATTTTGAAATTTGAATAGAAAGCATTTATTTGCAAATAAAGATATTTGTGAATGAAAAGCTGCATGTGTTTTAAAAAGCCTTATTGGAGTAGCACAGTGGAATGGTCAGTGAGGCGCACTTACTGTGGCACAGGTGCTGTGTATCGTGCCTTAGATATATTCTCTCAACAACTGTGCTGTCTGCTTATTGTACTCATTTAAAGCTGACAGATGTGACTTAAATCTCAATGTTTGACTGTAATGTTAGGTTTGTAGAAAGAATGAAAGAATAGAATTGATTTTGATAGTGCTCTGAAAAATGAAAACAGCCTTAACTACGGATTGACTGAGTACACATGAGTGCTATAGACTCCTTTCTTCTTTGCTCTGCATGGCAGAAAATGTCTCTTCCTTACCGTAGGTGACAGTTTCTGCGATAAAAGTTCAAATTCTGGGAAAAGCAAAAGGGTTTTATGAAAGCAGCATAATTATACATCTTAAGCAGAACATGATGTTCCAGGATCCCTGCGGGTCACAGCCAGCCTGTGGTGGAGCATCGCATTCCATTGGCTGACACTCTGATTGCAGGCAGGGAAAGAGGAGAGGGGAAGATTCCCACAGCAGTATAAGGTTAACGGAGGTTTCCAGCATCAGGCTAAGAATCAACTGTGCAGGAAGCTTTCTGGTCTAGATATAGAGTTATAGAACAGTTTCCCAGTTTTCCAAGAAAGAAAACAGACGCAGCTGCAACTGGAGGAATTGGAGCAGGAACACACAGTGGAGAGTGCTCTTTTTATTTTATAGTGCAAAATAAAATGTTGCTGACCATAGTCATTCAAGGATAATGTCTGCATTATGATTTTGCATTTAATGTTTATTTATATTTAAGGATGAAATAGATTGGCATTACTAATTACTTTATAATAAGTTTATAGATTAGGCATAAAGGAAGAATCATATAAGGAAGACAATTATCTTTTTCTTTTGTGACTAGGCCTGACTTAGCACAGGCTGGTCTCAGATTGCCTATGTGTTGAAGGATGGTCTTGAACCCCTAATCCTTGTGCCTCAGCCCCTCCCAAGTGTCAGAATTACAGGCATGTGTCACCATGCTTAGCAGTTAATATTTTTTACTAGATCTAAAATTTGACTTGTGTTTCATAAAATTCTAGTAGAGAGCAGTGTTCTTATATCTGCTTCTCGGTCATTTTGCCGTCCATCCTGCCTGTAATAAAAATGTACTGAATCTTCTGAGAGTCTTTTAAATGTGCACTTGAGCTTAAAAGAATAAAAAACAATCCCCTGGGCTCAAAAGGGTTTCTAAAGCTAGGTTAGACTCTAATGCACATGCTCATATCTTTTCTAGAGCCTGCCACAGGTATCACAAGGCTGCCACAGGAGTTGACTCTCAAGAGTAAGATACTGCTGAGTCTAGGACATAGGGACACTGCCTTGTCTGTTTGCTTTACTGTAGACTTTGTGTTGCTTTAGCTAAGCTAGCTCTCACAGTCCCCATCTCTACTTTCTGAACACCAGTTCAGATGTGCCACCATATCTGGACAGGACTCTGCTTATAACAGAATTTCACAGGTTGTTGGACAGAGTCTGTATCAGGTTGAGATAACTTGCAACTTTGTGCCCAGCAGCGCCACCTATAGGTTTCCTCTGTTTGGGACAGAGCAGTAGAATGGAGAGAGCCCTCCTTGGTGCTGAAGGTATGATGGTGATGAACTACTAGTGAGGGAAGGAAGCAACTGTGCCTACTTCCCCAGAACCTCCTCTTTGGTAAAACAAAGGCTTGATGAAGGAAGGGCAGAAGCTGCCGCTTCTCGTGGCCTGTAAAGACCCACTGTTTCTGTGGGAGTATGAGATTAATCAGAAACCTCTTCTGGAGGAGAATGGGCAGGACACGGCTCTGATGACCGCTTCTGGATACGGTGGGAACATAAACCTCTTGACCTTGAGAGAGGCAGGAGATGTTAGAGCCAAGACTGTACCCAAATAAAACAGAAAGGTCTGCCAATGGGAGTGGCAACAAATGTGGCACTGTCAAAACCTACCCTGCTCCAAGAACTAGCCATGGGACCCTGAAAGAGCTCCATTACAACAGCCGGGACTCAAAGGTCCCCACCATGATGATGCAGAGTCAAGGGATGAAAGTCTCTTATGTCTCCCACTAGCCCAGCGTGCAACCATAAGCAACAGTGCTTTATTAACAGGGAAGATGAAGCGTGAAGAGAAAACCTTGCTTGAGAGTGCTGTTGTTCATGGAGGAAAACCTTTGGCATTTCAGGCTGCTAGCTCAACATGAAGTAACCGTGGCCCACTGCTGGAGGAATCTAAAGCTAGTGGTGCCACACAGGTTACCATAGCAACAATAAAGCTTAAACCCAGGTGAGATACTGAGTTTATTTATTTGTCCCTCCCCCCATAACCTGCATAGAATGCATATTAGTTTCAGAGCTGTTACCTCTGTCTTCAGTGAATAAGTAGTATTGAATAAAAAATTACTAACCCTCCAAATAAACTCGAGAAGTGACCACGTGTTAATGATGACCCAAGAAGTATGAGATGGGTAAATTAAATAACTGTGATTAACTTGCTAGAAAATCTGGTGGAAAATGATATGAATGAATAAATACATAGGAATTTCAATGGAGAGGTATTATAAAATAATCAAACATAAATGCCAGAAGTAAAAAAGGAGTAAATAATCAAATATAAATGCCAGAAGTAAAAAATGCTAGACATGAAACATGTATTTATGGGAAAATTGGACACATTTGGGTGACCAGTGAGCATGAAGAAAGAAGTTAAACAAGCCGCCTTCAAAGACAACTAGTGCAGAACGAGCAGAGAACTCCAATGGTTTTGAGACTGTATAAAGTGATCTAGTGAATAGGTTGAATCTCAGAAAGAAGAGAAAATGGAAGATATTATGGCCAAGACTTTTCTGAAATTAAGAAAAGACAAGAAACCATAGATCTAAGAAAATAAGGACACCAAGCAAGAGAAACACACTGCACATTCTCTCTCTCTCTCTCTCTCTCTCTCTCTCTCTGGAACATGTTGATAAAACTGGTAAAATAATGGAAAATGGGACAGTGTTGAGAGCAGCCAGAAAGAAGGGAGCAGGAAATAGGATGTAGAGGCAAGAACTGAACTTCTGGTTAGAAATATACTGCTGATGGGAAGGAGGAAGGACGAAATGGCCCGGGAAGACCGAGTTTCTCAGCCATTCAACCATGCTTACCATGTCACTCAGCTGCTTCCCTGGTGTAGAGTAAGACCGGCAAATACGTTTGCATAGAGACTTGGCTATGAAGGCACTGAAATTCAGGTTAGCTCTTTGCAGCTAATGCTGAAAACAACTGAAGTAGCCACCCACGGGGGATTGGGAATTAAATTGTAGCAGCATAGCCAGTGGATAATCCTTTTGCTTTTATGAGACAGGGTTTCACTGTGTCTTCTAGGCCGGCCTTGAATTTGTAATTTTGTACTGCAGATTCCTTGGTGCTGGTGTTATAGGTCTGCACCACCATACTTGAATTACAAGCCCATTTTAGCATATTTCATTTGGCACATGATTTTAAAATGCTTACTAGCAGGTTTTGTTTGCTCTGTGGCTTGTCTTATGATGCTAGCTTTGGAAACTTCTGAGCTATCTTTTTTTTTTCAAATGTGCTCCTACCTCATCCTTTCCAGATTTCCCATTTCTTTTACCTTTTTTCTCACTTTTCCTCTGTGATTTATGTTGAATGTTATGTTGAGTGTGTAATCCTGTCCCATTGTCCAGGTTACTGGTTTACGGCTAACCTAATTTTAATTTTGATTACTGTATTTTTCTGGTCTGGAAATTCTAGTTAACTTTTGTAAATCTTATACAATTTACTTACATATATATTAGAACCTTGTGTTGAAATTCTTCTCTTTTCTTTATTCTCTCATAGACTACATTGCAGATTTCCCTCCCTCTATTGCTCCCAGTCCCAACCTCTACCTCCCCTCACCCCCAGATCCACTCCTCAGCTTCCCTTCAGAAAAGAGCAGGGATATATCAGGGCATAACAAGGTACGTGAGACTAGGCACTTAGTTTTGTGACAAAAATATTTCTGGGGAGATACAACACAAACTTCTACTCACCCCAGAAGACTAAAGTAAGGGTGCCACCAAACTCCAGCTTGATGAGTTTAATGGTTTTTTATGGGAGCATGAGGCAGGGCTTAACATGGGAGCAGACACGCCCAAAGACAGCTGCATTCCCAAAGCTGGGAAACCTGGAGCACACTGCACAGCCTGCAGGCAGTTCACAGGTCGGAGAGTCATTCTGGTCTAAACCTCTTCAGGTAGCTTGGCTGGTTTCCTTTCTCTCAGGAAGTTGGTCAGGTCCCAGAGTTTGTAGCTCTTGCAGCTTTATTTTTTGTTTTCTCTGGGGTGGAGAGGCCTAGTGAATGTGGTTAGTGTCAGGCACTTCCTGAAGCTATTTTGAGTTATTTGCCTTCTTGCTTAAGGAGGAGCATCCTAGCACCATGGGAGGTTTCAGTCTCTCAGGACTTTGACACCAAGTCCCTCTTCTTTCTGTCAGTTCCAAGCGAGGCCCGTGTCTGGCCACTCCATCCTCTGTGCCTTAGTCTTCCGCTGCATCATCACAGGCAGTGTAGCCAGCTGCCTGCTGACTGAAGCCAGGACACACAACACACCTGTCCTTTGTTGAGTAGCTTCAGCCATTTCATCAAGTGCTAGAGTGCTGACTGGTGCTGGAGTGCTCTTCTCCACTGGTCCGAGCTCCCAGGCCTCGGAAGTCTGCCAGAGCAGCCTCTATCTCTTGGGCTGCCAGCCCCTCAAGACTCATCTACAGTCAGCAACGACTGAAGAGGAGAAGCACAGTCAAAATCACATGCTTGCTTTTCTGGATTTGCATAAGTTCTGGAGGCCTAGTGGATATCTTTTTACTGTCTTGTTCATTTCTAGGTGTTTTCATAGAGACAGTTGTTATATTTTTGTCTAGGTTTTAAAAATCACCCTTGTTGGGAGTATTGATGAGAATTGCCCCTCTGCCATTACCAAAAGAGGAAGTCCTCTTTCTTTTTCCTTGTTTTAATTTCAGAATGTTAACATTGAGATTTATTTTATTTATGTGTGTATGTGTGCAGGTGTGGGAGTGTGTGTAGGTGCCTGAGGAGACATGTCAGACCCCCTGGGACTGGAGTTACAGGTAGCTTCCTGATGTGAGTGTTGGGAACCAGACTTGTGTCTCCTGGAAGAGCAATGTGCACACTTTACCACAGGGCCATCTCTCCAGGTGATGATCCTCAGCATGTTAACTTTAAGTATTTTGTTTATGTAACTGCATAGGTTGTAGCTATGCGTAGCTCCCTGTGCTATTCTTGCAATTCCCCGTGTATTCACATAGGTCAGTTAATTATTTTCTAATGATAGGAGTACCTCAGAACCTATAATTAATATTCTGACAAAGATCTGTGACAAATCTCCTTATGTAAGCATTTTTTTTAGATTTATTTTATGTATATGAATGCTTTGACTGCATGTATGTATGTGTCAGGTGCATGTCTGGTACTTTCAGAGGTCAGAGGAGGGTATTGGATTCGCTTTGGAAATGAAGTTACAAGTAGTTCTGAGCCACCATGTGGGCTCTGGGAATTGGACCTGGGTTCTCTACAAGGGCAGCCAGTGCTCTTAACCACAGAACCATCTCCCCAGCCCAACACTCTGTTCCTAAACTCCCAGTTTTTCTTGAAGTGAAATTGTGTTTGTAGTGGCAGTTCTCCACTTTTGTCTCTGTTTTCTCTTTAGAAAAAGTCTTATAATTCCATGCCTTTAAATTCATCTATATGAAGTCGCTTACTGTCTTACTTTGATTTTTATTGCTGTAATGAATCACCATCACCAAAAACATCCTAGAGAGGAAAGGATTTATTGTATTTGGCTTTCATATCTTGGATCGTAGTTCATTCCATGGAGGGAAACCTAGGCAGGAACCTGGAGGCAGGAACTAAAGCAGATGCCAGGGAGGAGCACTGCTCACCAGCTTGCTTTCTATGGCTTGCTCAGTCTGCATTGTTATACCAGCTGGGCCTGCCTGCCCAGGGGTGGTGCCACCTCCCATGAGTCATTAATCCCACATCAATCATTAATTTTTAAAAAAATGCCCTACAAGTTTGCCTGTAGGTAATTTGATGAAGGCATTTTGTCAGCTGAAGTTCCTTTCCCCAGATAGCTCTAGCTTGTATCAAATTGATAAAAATCTAACTAGGGCACTAGATGAAATCTGTCTATATAGTGTATTGTTTAGGAGATCTATTTATGTCTCAAAGCCATTTTGAAAGTCAGCAGACCTAAAACTGAGCTCGTGAAATTTCTATTTTTATTGTTTTACACTTATTTATTTTGATGAGTGTGCATTTAGGTGCATTTCATGTGTGTGTATGAGAGCTGAGGGAAGAGGCGGGGTGGCAAGTTGGCAGGAGTCAGCTCTCTCCTTCTGCCATGTGTTTCTTAGGGAATCAAACCCAGATAACCAGGCTTGGCGTTTCTCCCAGCACCTGGGTTTCCTTCACTCTCCTCTATCCTAAGGCGTTTCAGGGTTCTCCTGCCTTAGAGTTATCCAGGTAGACTTTTGATTTTATGTTCTAAATACTTCTCCAGTGGACCCACTTCCAGCAGGACCATGGCCATGCTGGTCCTCGGGGCTGAGATGGTTTGCTCTGGAAAGCTGCCCTAGTCCACGTTCTTTTCCTTTCCTTTCCTTTCCTTTCCTTTCCTTTCCTTTCCTTTCCTTTCCTTTCCTTTCCTTTCCTTTCCTTCCCTTCCCTTCCCTTCCCTTCCCTTCCCTTCCCTTCCCTTCCCTCTCTCTCTCTCTCTTTCTTTTTTCGAGACAGGGTTTCTCTGTGTAGCCTTGGCTGTCCTGGAACTCACTCTGTAGACCAGGCTGGCCTCGAACTCAGAAATCCGCCTGCCTCTGCCCCTCAAGTGCTGGGATTAAAGGCGTGCGCCACCACTGCCCGGCCATGTTCCTTTTCTAGTGTGCTGTCTTTGTACTTCTGATTCTCTTTCAACTCTTAGTAGGGCAGGGCATTCCACAGCGTTTAGAGCTGTGTGTCTTCTGTTTAAAGCTCTGAGGTTTTGCCTCACCGAGCTGCCCGTTCACCCTGAAACAAACCCACATCTTGGCTCCAAGCTCGTAGATTGCTTTTCAGTCCTTTTTGGCAGGTGTCTTCACACTCCTGGTGCTGCCTGCTGGGGCCGCTCTTTCCCAGGCTTCTTGCTTTCCTGCCTCCTGTCTCACCCTCTGAATAGGTTTCACTTTTTCTTCACAAAGGTTGTTACATCTCAGGAGAGCTTTCTCTGACTCCTCAGGTATTAGCTCTAGGGCTCTCACGGTAACTTGAACTTCTCATCCTTAGCTCTTAGCACACTTTTAGTGGTAGAATTGGCAATATTACTGAAATATAAGGTACACTGCTAGTCTTGGTTGATTGCTAATTCTCTAGCAATCAGCATAAACTTTGTATGTGATTAGCTAGCTATTTCTCGAGTGTTCAAGTGCCTGTGAACAAGAGTCATTTGAAGGGAGATAGCTAGATCCTTGACTTTTCCCAACTACTCAGAGTCCAGTTCTGGTCCTTAACAAATGTGAATGAAATTAAAACTGTCAGCCTAGGAATTTGATTCTTGAAAACACTTGATCTGAGGGGAAATGAGATAGAGTCAAGATGGAAATGCCTGAGTGTTCTCTGCCCTCCTGCATCCTGGCTCATCAGCACCACAGGCTCAGCAGGGAGCAGCACTTCACTGTGAAAAAACTCTGCTAATTAAGGTCAAAGTCCACCATGACCTGATAGCAGCAGCTCAGGACAGTATAGGAGACTCCCTTCTTTGGCAGGTGTTCTCCCTTCTCTGACATTCTAAGCCCGAATACTCACTCCTACCTGAGGAATGTCAGGTGGCCTCTGTTGGTTTATAGGATCAATTTCCTTTCTCCTGACAAAACCTGTTCACTCAGTGTCTGAGATTCCTGAAATGCTTCCCCATGCTAGTGAGGCATTCGTGGTACCCTAAGCCCCCAGCCAGTTACCTTTGCCCATCCTAGATGTCCCTGCCCTCAGTCCCCCAAAACTTTATAAGCCTCCAATCATCCTAAGTAAAGAAGAAGAAGGAGAAGGAGGAAGAGGAGGAGAAGAAGAAGAGAAGGAGGAAGAGGAAGAGGAAGAGGAGGAGGAGGGGAAGGAAGAGGAGGAGGAAGAGGAAGAGGAGGAGAAGGAAGAGAAGGAGGAGAAGGAAGAGGAGGAGGAGAAGGAAGAGGAAGAGGAGGAGAAGGAAGAGGAAGAGGAGGAGAAGGAAGAGGAAGAGGAGGAGGAGGAAGAGGAGGAAGAGGAGGAGGAGGAGGAAGAGGAAGAGGAGGAGGAGAGGAAGGAAGAGGAGGAGGAGGAAGAGGAGGAGGAGAAGGAAGAGGAGGAGGAAGAGGAGGAGAAGAAGAAGAGGAGAAGGAGGAAGAGGAAGAGGAAGAGAAAAGGAGGAAGAAGAAAAAGGAAGAAGAAGAGGAAATGGAATCATAGATTTTATAGTTTCAATTTAAAACATAAAGTAACAATTTAACACTTTGCAAAGAATCTATTTATGAAAAAAATGACCTACTTAATAGATATGGTAGCTATAATAACCATCTTAAATGATCCATAAAGTATTTAATTAGTTAAATATTTTGTGGGGGAAAAACAGTAAACTATTCTCTTTAGCAAATAGTGGTAGTGGAAAGCCTAGTGATTTCCATAAGCAAATGAAGCAGCATGTTCCTAACAGTCATATTTTTTCTAACCTAAACTCTCTAGAGTTGTCTAAGAATCTTTTTTTTTTTTTAGTTTCTATGAATAATTTTATTATCAATCTGCCACTGAGAGAAATGAAGCCCAGCAGGTCCCTAACAAGCATGCTGAAAATCATCAATAAACAAAAAGCTAACACTAGGGCAAGGCGGTGCATGAAACTGCCTCAAAGTAGGGGAGGGCAAACACAGATAACTAAAGTCTCAATCTCTCTCTCTCTCTCTCTCTCTCTCTCTCTCTCTCTCTCTCTCTCTCTGAACTCAAAGGCAGACCGTGTGAACTGGAATGTACACTGTGATTCTCACAATTTATAAAGTCTTTTCAATTTCTAAATAAAAGCTATGCTTTTGAACCTGAAAGCCTGTATATTGGCCACATCACTTTTTTAAAAAAATATGTTCTCTAGATCCAAAATTGTGAGTATGAGATGATGTTTATTCTTGAAATAGCAAAATAAGGGTGATAGGAAGGTTGGTTATAACTAATTATAACCTCTGATTAATGTGCCTTTTTTCTCTCAGCCAAAGACTTTTAAACTACATAATTGAGGGTTAGTTGAGAAATAAACACACATAATCACATTTGTGTGTGAGTGTGTGTGTGTGTGTGTGTGTATTGTATGTGTATGTGTGTTGTAAAAGCTTTTAACAAAACAAAACAGCCACACAAGTAAGTTGTATCAAAGGTTTAGAGTTGCCCCATGAGGTTCAGAGTTGTTGTGAGCCATGTCTTAATGGTGAATGGGCATACAGGGTCTGTGGCGAAGACATCAGTGTACAGGAATGCTTTGGTTCACAGCAGGGAATGGGCGGTAGGGCATTAGCTCAGTGGCCAGCAACAAAATGCTTCACTGCTCTGGTGTTCCTTCTGCTAGAGTATTAGGAGTGTTACCAGCAACTGTTTCACTGTACCAAATGAAGCAGAAATATGGTACAGTATATCACTTATCGTGCCAGGTGTTGGGGCCCAGGGTCGAACACTGCAGGTGCAGTTCTGTAAGGACCCAACTGAAGGAAGATGGAGAATGTGCACCTGTGTGCTTGGCCTTGCCTGTTTCCTGATTCTGCCAATCCCCGACATTTAGGAACTCCCTCAAAATTTCCTGACCCCACCTTTTAGGAGCTATTGAAAGTACATAATAAGAGAACACCAGGAGCAGAAAGTTCCATCCTGAATGCATGCTGGGTAGTCAGGGTTACAGCAGCCTAACGGACAAGTTCTCATAAAAAGCATCCTCTATGTGGGGGAGTAGACCGTAACCAAAGGGCTGCGCTGCATGTTGTGTGATGACTAAAGCCTGTCCAGGGGCTAGGGGAGCATGGTGTGTGTGTGTGTGTGTGTGTTAGGGAACATGACATTCACATATTCATAGGTGTGTTCTTTTAAAGAGTAGAATGTAAAACTTTTACTTTCAATGTGGTTTAAAATAGGACTGTCAGGGAAAACTTGTTTTAAAAATGGTATCAGAGTTCAGGCTTAAGAGAGCTCAGGGAGCCACCATGTGGAAATCTGGGCAAAGGAGGATTTGTGAGCAGATCTTTATGTCACCAAAACAACGTGGACTCCCAGTGAGAGGGAAGCCATAAGGATATCTGAGCTAATACTTGAGAATCTCTCTGGCTACCTAGTAGAGGATAGGAGGGGCAATGAGAGATCAGACGGGATAAAGGTTATTTGAATAATTAAAGATGGTTGGACTAGGGCCATAGTGTGTGTGTGGGGGGGTTAACAAGTGGTCAGATCTGTTTTGAAGGTAGATCCTTTAGATGTGTTGGGTGAGGGAATAAGAGAAGTGAAGGATGACCCTGACGTTTGCAAACTAATATGCTGTGAAAACTAAGAGTTGTCATGCTGACAGAGATGAGGAAGCTGACAGGAAGCATAGGTTTGTAGGACCGTGCGTCTCAACCTCACTAATGCTGTGACTCTTTAAAACGGCCCCTCATGTTGTGGTGACCTAGTCATATTCTCATAGCTACTTCCTAGCTGTAATTTTGCTGCTGCTATGTATCGGAATGTAAACATCTGGTATTTCTGATGACCTTATGTTGTGACCCCTGTGAAGGGGTGGTTTACCCTCCAGAGGGGGTTCTCCACTGCAGTTTTAGGAAGAGACCGGTGAAGATGTGGGCAAGGTGTTATTCTCTCTAAGGACTCAAGGGTAATAGAGAGAAAGATACTGGACATACAGTGATCAGTATTTATATTGTCCTTTACATAGTAAGTTGGTAAATTGTGCAAATAAAAGCTGTTTAAATGATATAAATGTGTATGATGATCATGTTGTAATTGACTTTTATTATATAACAAAATAATGCCCGCAAGGTTAGTCTTCCCAAGATCAAAAAAATGAAACTTTTTTTTTTTTTTTCCTAAGACAGGGTTCCTCTGTGTAGCCCTGGCTGTCCTGGAACTCACTCTGTAGACCAGGCTGGCCTCGAACTCAGAAATCCACCTGCCTTTGCCTCCCAAGTGCTGGGATTAAAGGCGTGAGCCACCATCACCCGGCATTTAAAAACATTCTTATGTTTAAGAAAATCTTTTAAATTGTTTATTTCATGTTAATTTATTCTATATTCACTTATATCAGGGAGAAAAGGGGGAAAGAAACTACATTTACATTTTTTTTTTTTTTTTTTTTTTGAGAGAGGGTATCATTGTGTAGCTATGGCTGGCCTGAGCTTTCTATGTAGACCAGGCAGACCTGGAACTCACCGAGATCCACCTGCCTCTGCCTCCCAATTGCTGGAAATAAAGGTTTGCACCACACCTGACCATTTGCACAATCTTGAGTATTTTCCTTTTTATATTAGAATAATAATGTTTATTTATTTATTTATTTATTCATTTATTTAATTTTTTCTATTTTAAATTATGTGTACCTGTGAGTGTCTGTGTAGGGGTGTGTACATATGAGTGAGGTTACCTGCAGAGGCAAGAAGGATCCATTGGATCCTTGGAGCTGGAGTCACAGGCAGGCGAGAGCTGACTGGCTGGGCTCTGGGACTCAAACTCAGGTCTTCTGGCAAAACAGTGCAAGCTCTTTCGCACCCAGTCAGCTTACCAGCCTGTATGCTGTTCATTCTTGAAACAGAAATATAAGAAATGAAAATACATGCGACTGAGATTTGACAGTGCTGTGCTCAGCAGGATGACATCTGCATAGTGCCAGTAGCAATGTGAAAGTTCAAATCCCTCGGGAAGTACTAAAAAAGAGATCACCCGAAATCTCTCCTGGCTCACTAGACCATGTTCTTTTCCACTGCTGCTGGTACTGGCTGGCCACATCACTATGTCCCAGTGAGCTCCTGCTATTTTCTCCCAGCTAGCAAGATCATATCGCTTACATGTAATGCCCCACACACCCAACAACAGGTCATCTAGCTTCTAGTTACCTGGTAGAGACATGGCTCTTACGGCTTAATTATCCAATCAGGTTTCTATATCAATAAGATCACAATTTACAAGATGCCAGTACAGTAATTTCAGAGCCAAATGATAAAGACAATGTTTTAATCCAATTATTCTAACCTTGTGAAAACCTTAACTACTGTGGTTTAAAACCACGTGGGGTCTGGATTGTCCCCCTGTTCCTTTGCTTCCTGTTGATCTCTCCCCTTCTCTGACTTCGGACCTCTCACTCCTAAACTTCTAGCTCTGCCAACCTATTCCTGTCCAATCACAGACCTGTCACTGCCCTAACGTGATTGGACAGAGAAAATGCTTCAACACTATTCTTTTTTTTTTTTTTTTTTTAGATATTTTCTTTATTTTTTTATATTAGATATTTTCTTTATTTACATGTACATTTTTCCTTTCCCAAGTTCCCCTCCAAAAAACAAACAAACAAACAAAAACAACAAGAACAAACCCCTTTTGCCTCTCCCCTCCCCATGCCTGCCACCCCACCCTCGCCCACTTATTGGCCCTGGCATTCCCCTACACTGGGGCACAAAACCTTCACAAGGCCGAGGTCCTTTCCTCCTATTGATGATCGAATTTTCAATCCTCTACTATACACATGCTGCCAGAACATTCGGTCCCACCATGTATAGTCCTTGATTGGTGGTTGGGTCCCTGGGAGCTCTGAGGGTACTAGTTAGTAATTGTTGTTCGTCCTAAGGGGCTGCAAACCCTTCAGCTCCATAGAACCTTTCTCTAACTCCTTCATTGGGGACCGTGTACTCAGTTCAATGAATGGCTGTAAACCACAGTAGTTAAAGGTCTACACATGGCTTACCATTTTCATCCAGTAAAGCAAGAGAATGTTACCTGTTGTATAAATTCTTAAAACATTTAAAATTTCCTAAGAAATTTATCATCTAATGAGTTAAATATTAGGAACAGATTAATATGGTTCTCTTAAGAAGTACATATCTTTGAAGGTTGTATTTAGTGAGTCTGCTGTTTGGTTTCTGTAACCGTGGTTGTTATAATGTTAGTCTTCTGACCTCTCATCTCTGTAAATAGCAAATTCTTTCTGCTCACACAGGAAGTCCTGCATGTTGCGAGCGTGGAAATGCAGCTAACGGCTGCCATGTCCTTTCTGACCATTCTTCAGGAAGAATCAATGTCAGTCCACACCTTTGCACACTCCTTCCTGCAAGTCATTCTCCTGCACCTGGAGCACAGGGATACAGGTCAGGGCCCGGCATGCTTCGTACAGTCTTCTTAGATTATCTGGCAGGGAGTTGTGGTTCATTTGCCCTCTGTGGGCCCGAGGAAAAGAGCGGAGATCCTCCGAGAATGATCCCTAGGAGCGAACACAGGAGTGCTTCCTCCAGGCTTTTCTTCCCTCAGATGTTTCCCTTTACATTTATGTTCGTGAGATTGCCATACTGTAAGAATAGCATCTAGCTCCCTCATTATTTTTTAGCATTTAAAATTTTCTAAAGTTATTCAAGACAAAAACTGTAGAAAATGACTTAGAATGGTAATAATAATTTATATTTTTTAATAAATGGGATTGCGGCTATTGATGGATGAACTGAAAGTGCATTTGTTCCTGTGATGTTTAACCTAGCGTGTTGCATCTATGCCCATTAGGTGTCAGCAATGCATGGCTGGAAACACTTCTCTCTGCAGTAGACTTATTGCCAAAGGAAACCCTGAGGCATGAGGTAATACTGTGGGGGTTTTTTCTTTTTGTAAATAGTAAATCGAGTTACAGGTTTTTTTGTTTTGTTTTTAAGAAATAAGATTGTTTACCATTGTGAAAGCGACCCATACTCATTGCAGAAAACTTAACTAATATAGAAAATGTAAGGAAGAAAAAGAATTTATACTTGTGCAATTGGCTAATTTGAAGTTTCTGAGCTCTATCGCCAGCTTTCCCCTCTGTGTGGTTGCTGCTTGTCACACCAGTGACTATACTGAATCTGAACATGGGCACTTTTCATATACCATCATTTTCCTGTGTGTAGTTGCAAATTATTTTACTTATTAAATGCTGGAAGCTATACTCAGCCTTCTGTTTTACTATCAAAATATGGTGTCTCTGTAGAGCTTTTCAGGGAGGTCTTTAATTGTAGCATTTATAAAAGTGGTGTCACTTGGCAAGGGGATGTTAATATTCTTAAGCTCTTCACTAAATATGTAAAATACAGTTACCCTGAGTTTTTATTAAAAATAGTGTTCCACGGGGATGTAGCTCAGGTGGTAGAGACCTTGGGTAGCATACACTAAAGCCTGGCTTTGATCCCAGGATGTCATTAGTCAGACATGGATGGGGTCGTATGACTGCAACCCTGGCACTCAGAAGGCAAAGGTAGAAAGGGGAATTCAAGGTCCTTCTTGGCTACATTGCGAATTCCAGTTTATCCTGGGTCATGTGAGACTGCCTGAAAATCAACAATTAAAATGATGTTCCCATTTAATTTGATAGGCTAAAGGCATGAGTGCATTTTAACTGGAAATTTCAAATTATACTGTTGACTATTTTTCATATATTCTATCTAATTGATTGTATTTATTGTTTAGGAATTATCTGATCCTACCCTTTAAGCACCATTTACATATATCATCTCTCTGCCATCCTTTCTTACATTTGTATATATTTGTATAAAAGTTAGTCCCAGTTGATATTTGCCTTTCATTTTTCAATATGGTTCATTTTGTTTCTCTTGAATATTTTTATTATAAATTAAGGTGACAGACTAGAAAAAACAGCAAATCTGTCCTCTAATGAAATAATCTTGCATTCTTTGAACATTCTCCTTGTATGTCTCTCTTTGCAAACATACCTCAGTGCGCTGTGGCTAGTTGGTTTCCGTTCATTGGGAACTTGGCAAGGAGAGAAAGAAAGTGATCTAAGAGTGGCCATGTCCCTCAGCTGTAGTCCATGTTCTTTAATGTTTAAAAATGAGAATGTTCTTTGGGGTTAGGGACAGAGTGCATAATTCTCCGTCCATTTATTCTCTAAATTGTTTCCTCTTAGATTCTGAATCCACTTGTTTCCAAGGCACAGCTTTCCCAAACTGTCCAGTCGCGTTTAGTTAGCTGTAAAATTTTAGGAAAACTAACCAACAAGTTTGATGCCCATAGGTGAGTATTTGTGTGTAATTTTCTTTTATTAAATTAAATTTATTAAAGAATATATAATGCTGTATTAGCAATGGTTACTTTTGTACTCTTCCACATCCTCACAAGCTCATCTATTGTAGCTATACAGACTTCTCAGATAGTAGTCTGCCTACTGACAACATTTCTTCTTAGTTTCATGGGGTTTCATGATCGAGTTAAATTATTCTCTAGCTCCTGCCTTAGCCTTCCCAACCCCACACTGTGGTTTCTTGTGAGGTGAAAATAGGATTATCTTAGCACTTCTATAATTGATAAACATGACATAAAGATAAGATTTCTGCTTTCTTACATCACTGTCATGAATTCCTTATTTTGAATAATCTCACAGCAGTGTGTCTGCGTTGTACATGCTGCTCACAGTAGATGTGCTGCAACTATAACATGAGAGTAACTGTCAAAGCAGAAGTACATTTGCCTGCCACATGCCAGAGTCACACAGTGCATTGCTATAGCTTTTTGAATTAGCTAGAAACATTTAACTGCTGGTACAAAGTTAACCATTATCTTTAACAAATACTGTCTGTAACTAATTGTAACATCCATTAGTAAAATTAGGTAAAAATGCAATATAAACTGTGAATTCTTATGTTAAAGTATATTAGGTTAATAAAGTAACTCATGGTTTTAAAGAACTATTTAACAATTTCATATACATCTATGAGTGTGTGTACACAGATGTACACACACATATATGTATATAACACATACACACATGTATATACACACACACACATGTATAATGCATCTTGATATAGCTAACCTGATGAATGCCCCTTTACCAATCCCTTCCAGATCCTTCCCCTATCACTTTTCATTTTTCTTTTTCTTCTTTTAAAAAAAAGAATATACCATCTGTAATTAGTGCTGCCTGCATGCACATGGACGTGGGCAACCTATCTACCCACTTTGAAGAAAATGACCCCACAGCCATTGCCAGTGATTTCTCAGCTATGGGTGGAACCTCATGTGTCCCTCTTGCCATTGCTGGAATGTTTCCTGGCTGTTCTTATGCCAGTAACCAAAGCTGCTGTAAATTCATGAGGACAACAGCCATGTCATATCCAAAGACAGAATTTTACAGCATGTCTCTCCCTATTCTGTTGCTTCCATTCTTTCTGCCCTCTCTTTCACAGTGTTTCCCGACCCTTGTAGGGACTGTCTAATTCATGGTTGAACTCTTAGCACTTTAACCAGATGTGAATCTCTTGCACTGACTTCTCCCACTACCAAAAGAAGCATCTTTTTCAGTTGAGAGCAGCACTAATGTATAGGTGTAAACACAAATACTTAGAAGGCAGTTTGACAGCTGTGATTTAGCAGAGTAACTGTCGTAAGTTTCTACCAAAGGCCTGTAGCTTCCTGGCTGTGGGCATCTGGCAAGATTTACAGTAAGAGGCATGGACTCCCTCCTATAGAATAGCACTAAAACCCAATCAGAAAGCCGTTCATTGTCCCCAGAACAGTCATGCCACTATTGCACAGTAGTCACGTGTTGCCTCACAGGTCTTTATTATAGCTTGCAAGATCAACAATTGTATTAATAACTTTTCTTCACTAGCCATCCACATTACATCTTCTGCCACCATGAAAACAAGCCAGCAGGGTAGAAATTTTCATGTCAGTTCTGGCTTGATTTCTCTATAACCTATAGAACAACCAAAGTATGTTGTGTCTTAACTAGTAGGGTCTTACTGTATTTGGGCAGCCAAGAACAATGTCGGTAATAGGGAGATAAGGTTTTTATTTAATAACCCATATCTTCTAGGAGAACAGTGTTGTGTACCCTTGGAGGGTACTGCCATTCAAACTCTTTTATAAAAACATGTATCTTAAGCACCTGTTTGGTTTCCCTAAAGCTTTCCCACATACCCTTAGTTTTGATCATCCTACTTAGTAAGCTTTCTATTTCTGTGAAGAGATGCAATGACATCTACACAACTCTTATAGAAGACAGCATTTAATTGGGGCCGGTTTAGAGTTGCAGAAGTTTAGTCCATTATCATAATAGTGGAAAACATGGCAGAATGCAGGCAGACATGGTGCTGGAGAAATAGCTGTGAGTTGTACATCTGGGTCTAGCAAGGAGAGAGGGGGGGAGGGAGGGGAGGAGAGGGGAGAGGAGAGGAGAGGAGAGGAGAGGAGAGGAGAGGAGAGGAGAGGAGAGGAGAGGAGAGGAGAGGAGAGAAGAGAAGAGAAGAGAAGAGAAGAGAAGAGAGGAGAAGAGAGGAGAAGAGAGGAGAAGAGAGGAGAAGAGAGGAGAAGAGAGGAGAAGAGAGAAGAAGAGAGAAGAAACTGGGCTTAGCTTGTGATTTTGAAACCACAAAGCACACTCCCAGTGGCATACTTCCATCAGCAAGGCCACACCTCCTAATCTTTCTCAAGCAGTGCCACTCCCTGATGACTATAAGCGTTCAAATACATGAGCCTTAGCCGGGCAGTGGTGGCGCACACCTTTAATCCCAGCACTTGGGAGGCAGAGGCAGGCAGATTTCTGAGTTCAAGGCCAGCCTGGTCTACAGAGTTCTAGGACAGCCAGGGCTATACAGAGAAACCCTGTCTTGTATATGTATATATGTGCCTATAGGGGTCATTCTTATTCAAACCATTATATCCACCTTCCATCTCATCTCTCCTTCCATTCCCTGCCTCAGTCCCTGCTTTCTAGCTTCCTGATTTCTATAGACACTCCACATTAAACATAAAAATTTAAAAATTCAAAGATGTTCTCTCATATATGTAATAATTTGAGATTTGGGGATTTTTGAAAATACTAGTCTAAAATGTCCATCCATTTATTTACATGTTTTTTTTTTTAACCTGTCTTCCTCAGCATTAAAAGAGAAATACTTCCCCTGGTAAAATCACTCTGTCAAGATGTGGAATATGAAGTTCGTTCTTGTATGTGTCGTCAGTTAGAAAACATAGCTCAGGGCATTGGGTAAGTGTACGTCCAAGTCCTTATGCTGCACAGTCGCATTGCCAGAGTGAGACACGCACAGCCTGCTCTTGTAGTTCATGAAAGTCTGCTGATCTTTATGTTCTGTCCTCAAGTGATCACAGCTGGCCTCTCCTGATGTGTCTACGGTAAGAGAGAAAAGGGGACGTATCAAGCATGGCATAGATATTCAATTAATGCCAATTTCTTTCTTTCTCATCCTGGTTACTCAGTTATAGTTCTGAGCATCCAGATCTGGGAAGGGTCTGTGTCCCAGGAGAAACCATACCTGGAATATAGCTGAGCAGGTTTTTGTTTGACCATATTCTGGCTATATTTTTAGGTGTTTTAGGTAGATTTTCTGTTATTGAAGCCTTGTTGTATCCCTATGCAATTCCAGGCTCTGTGTGCTCCTGGATTTGTGGCTCTTCTTGCCCACTGGGGACATACTGTTCAGGAAGCAGAAGCAGAGGACAGCCTACACTCTGCCTAAAAACAGATCCAAGGTCAGGGGACAAGTATTAAACGAAATCTCTAAAAATCATGTTGGGAAGTGATTTTTGTTTTAAGGATTCTAAAGTAGGTGGAGAGATATTGGTGTCTCTGTTACTGTTAATCTGTTACTGCTTTTCACAGATAAGGACAGTGAATTTATGATAGCGATGACGATGGAAAGCTTTAGGATGTCGCTAACAGACTCAGGGCTTAGTCATGTACCATGTGCTATGTCTGTGAACTCAGAACTCTTTTCCTGTTAGGCCTTCTGAAGCTTCATGCTCTTGTTGGATCACTGTGGACTGGAATTACCTCAGTCTCATCTAGACCATGCGTATGAGTCAGAGTCTGAATTGCATTGGACAGTGCACTACTTACTCACTTCATAAAGATGTGGGATACCTATTCATTTACTTTTGTTTATTTTTTACCAACTGACATTTCTTTTACTGTTTTAAAAAAATGGGAAGGTCAAGTGTTTTAGTTCCTGTCCTGTTGCTGTGAAGTGACAATGTGAGCAAAGGAACTTATGAAAGGAGGCATTTGATTGGAGACTTTGCTTACAGTGATAGAGGGTTAGTTCACAGTCATTATGGTGGGAAGCAGACAAGCATGGCTCTGGAGCAACAGTTGAGAGCTTTATATCACAATCAGCACAAAGAAACGGGGGAGTAGACACACACTCACCCAGACACACAGGGAGAGAGAGACACAGACAGAGACAGAGACAGCGACACATAGAGAAAGAGAGGCCTGTGTAGTCCTTTTAAACTTCTAAGTCTACCCCTAGTGACACTCCCTCTCGAACAGGGCCACACCTATTCCAACAAGGCCTACCTTTTAATCCTTTGCCAGCACTTCCAACTGGAGACCAAGCATTCAAATAGATTTAAGCCACCACACCAAGAGTGTTCAAATTAGTCTTCCCTAATCCAGGATTATTTCTTAAGGACTAATTTGTAAATAAAATTATGAAAAATATACTCAGCTTCAGTAGGTCAGAATACATTTAAACCAATTTGCTTGATCATATATACACATTTATTTAGTCTTGAGTTCTCTTGCTCTTTTATAAATATAATGGTAGGACTTTTCATGGTATGATAACAGAAAAGTAATGGTATCTCACGGCTGGTCATGTCAGTCAGCTTTCTGTCTCTGTAACAGATGCTATGACAGCTTATGGAGAGGAGCTTTATCTGGGGTCATTCTTTGGAGGTTTTAATTTGTAGTAAAGCTGATGATCTTTTACTTTTGGGCCTTTAGGAGACAGCACATGTAGTGGAGAGTGGGTGGAGCAAAGCCATCACTTCTTGACCAGCAAACAAAAATGAGGAAGAAGGTGCTGTCTGCTTCCAGAGCATGTCTCCAGTGTCTCGAAACTCCAAATATGACCTCTCTTTCCAAGTTCCCATTGCCTCCTTTTAATAATCAATTAAAAAAAACAGTTTTGGGCTCTAGTGAAAAGAGTAAATTAATTATCTACTTAACATTTAAAATGATTTAAATTCTTACTAGTACAGTGTGGTTAAAGATTTAATGAGGAGACATTTTTGAGACAAAAATAAAAACAAAATCAAAAAACCCTATGAGAATAAAAGTTCAAATAAAGTTAAAATTAAAAACTATTTAAAAAATTAAAGTAGAAAGAAAAATTCCAGTGCATAGTGAATAGTGGTACAAATCACTCTCTGAGTTCAGAAGAGAAAGATAAACATATGAATTGCTTAGAGGTGTGCTGTTAGATCCGTGGTGGGAGAAAGGTCTTGCACATGTCCTGCTGAGGTCTTGATGATGCCCGTGTAGTACAGCACATGCAGTAGTTACAGAAAGCATAGTAGAAAACCTCTTCAAGGGAGGAAGCTGAGGGAACAATTTCCTGTTGAAATCTTTCTGTTTGCTTTTTTTTTTTTAATTCTCTCTCTCTTTCTCTCTTTTTTTGACAGAGCCTCATTATGTAGTCTTTGCTGACCTGGAATTTACTGTGTAGACCAGGTTTTAAACCCCGAGATTCACCCAGCTTTTAATTTTTTTTTGAGACTTATTCATTTTATTTATTTATTTATTTATTTATTTATTTATTTAGGTTTTTCAAGACAGAGTTTCTCTGTATAGCCCTGACTATCCTGGAACTCACTCTGTAGATCAGGCTGGCCTAGAACTCAGAAATTCCCCTGCCACTGCCTCCCAAGTGCTGGGATTAAAGGCGTGCGCCATCACTGCCCGGCTCATTTGCTAGCTATTTATTTATTTATTCATTTATTTATTTATTTATTTATTCATTCATTCATTTATGTTTTGTTTTATTGAGACAGAATCTCACTGTGTAGCCCTGGCTGGCATGGAATTTGCTTTATAGACTGGGTTGGCCTTGAGCTCACAGAGTTCCATCTGCCTCTGCTATTAAGTTGTTTCATTGTTTTTTTTAAACTCTGTTAATATACTATGCAGGGTATAATTTATGCTGTCTTCTGTACTATGTGCAACAAAGGCTGTATCTGAAGGCTCCCGTTCACCAGTCTAGGTCCTTGCCATCAGTAGAGACGGGATGCTGACTAGGAACGGCTTATGACTGGGTTCTCAGCATTGTTTAGTCTATAAAAGCATTTATCATCCCTTTTTCTTTTAGATTGAATATCCAGTGTTGTCTACCATTCTTTTGTGTAGAAACTAATTATTTTAGTAATGTTGCATACACTTCAGATAATTAGAAAAGTAACATGCCTCAAAATCTAGAGCAAATGGTTTTGCTTGAATTTCTTCAAATACTGATAATACATTTTTCTTAACTAGCTGAATCATTTTCGGAAATTTATTTAAAATAGAAAATTATATAATTTATAAAGCCTAATATATCAAATGCCCTAGCTATTAAAATTTATATAGTTAGCAATAGTTCACAGGAGAAATTGGAATTGATTTAACTGTTATAAAATTATTAGTAGTACTTCTTCAATATTTTTAAATCTTTGAGAATTTCATATATGTATTTTAATTATATCTCCTCCTAAGCCCCGTCCCTCTCCTCATATCCACCCTGTATTTCTTATACCCATGGCTGCCTTCCTCAACAGGTGGCATGTGTGGGAGCGAGAGCGGGGCTGGGAGCAGCGGGACCGCTCAGTTGGTTTGTTAGACTCTGGTTGTATGTTGGCTTTTCTGACTTATTCTCGTCTACTGCTTATTGTGCAGGACAGAACTGACAAAGAGTGTGGTGCTTCCCGAACTAATAGAGCTCTCCAGGGACGAGAGTGGCAGTGTGCGACTTGCTGCCTTTGAGACCTTGGTTAACATGCTTGACATGTTTGATGCAGGTAAATCTGTGTATGCAAGCATCTTGACTCCTGAAAGGCACTTTCCCTGTTTTCCATTGCTTGTAAGGAGAAAGACTGTTTGAGACTTTTCTGTCAGATGTAGAGTGTCATGGGCATTCCTCTGTAATGTCTTGTGTGCTTCTGCTCTTACCATCCTGGAACTGGTGTTGCTGTGTGATTCCTATTTCTCATTTCTCTCTTCAGAACATAACTGACATATGTAGCAGTTGAAGAATTTGGCTTGGGTGTAGCCCTTAACTTAATTTCCTCAGCCAACTGATGTTAAGTCCTGATGGTAACATGTCTAAATGACTATAACATTATAATGATTATAGCATGCCTGAGAGAATTCTTTCTTAATAATATTTTAATGCCAGAAATCTGGCATTAAAATGCCATTGGAGGAGAAATTTGGAGTAGATAATTCAGTGGGGATGTGTAAGAAGGTATTTCTTGTTCTTATCCAAACCAAGGCACAGAACAGCTAGCTAGCTATTCTACTAAGCATGTACCCCACCTAGATTGATGCTGGCTCTAGACAAGTAGTTCATCAGTGGATGTTAGCCCCATGACAAAGTAATGCTTAGCGGGTCATATGTCAAGACTGAGGTGCTAAAGTCAACTGTAATTGAAGGGTTAGGCTCACTGGGACTATCAACATTTGATCGGAAATAGAGCCTCTGAAAGATTATTGCAGTATAAATGATGATTTTGTATAAATATTTCAGAATGGTCACTGAGGTAATATGATGAACCACAGGTTTTTTTTGGTTTGTTCTTCAAGTTCTAAGACCATTTTATTCTTCATATACTGAAGTTTCTCCTGCTTCATATAATGTTTGCTCTGTTACTCAAGTACTGTATTGATTTCCTTTAATAACAACTGGAAATAAGGCTCTGACTTGTGATGGTAATACAGTCATAATAGTATGACACCTGTGCCTCTAGTATTGCTTTTCACCTCTCAGTACTGATGCATGCCTGGTAGCTTAATCAACTCTGGGAGTTTCCCCAAGTATCTGGAAATGCGACTTAAGTATTGCTATCATATCAAAAGCATATGGCCTAAGTGGATGCATATACTTAAAGACTATGGAAGAAGGGACACAGTGAATTTAAGTAGACAGGTTAAATTTCAAGTTGACTTTGATAAAAACAATATTATAGTTACAGTGTGGCATGAGAGGAATGTAAGAGAGAACTCGAAGTTTCCTGGGCCTGCTATCCAGCTACTTAAATTGAAAATGTTGGAGCGCTTCTGGTAATTCACACTCAAGACCCCATTTATCCAGTTGTTTAATTGTGGTGGCCCTATGTTCATTCCCATGTGGCTCCTGTTCATGTCCAAACTCACAGTTTCTGGTGATCTCACCCCTTGTCTCCAGTCCCTCTGTCACCGCTGCCAGGTATTTCTGTCCTTAGTCTAGCAGAGATGTTTTTCTTCTTCAGCATGTATGTGTTTTAGTTTCCACAGGGTAATGTCAACAACTACCTCTAAACTATATATTGTTTTGTTTTGTTTCCCAGATGACAGAAGTCAAACTATACTTCCCTTAGTGAAATCATTCTGTGAAAAGTCTTTCAAAGCAGATGAATCAATTCTGATTTCTTTATCGTTTCATTTAGGAAAGCTATGCCATGGACTCTATGGTACGTTACATGGGGGTTGCAAGCCTAGGTGCTCTTCTCTTTGGCTCCTACTCGTTTCGTTCAATTCTTTTCAGGTAGCACTTGCTCTCAAGTGTGCGCAGCCTTAGGAGAACTTAGATCTTGGCAACATAATTTAGAGCATATTTAGAAATGTTGTTTTCACGGATGGCACCTTATTTGAGAAGTCAGTGAGTGCAGCCCACAGAATTTCTGGGAAATTTGTATATTTAAGATGCAGTGTGCTAATAGAAGTTCAGGATGCTAGCTTTTCATATGCAGAGAGAATAACTTTAAAAACCATTTCTAGAATGATAAATATAGCATGTGAGTAAGTAGTTCAGCTTAGAATGTAGACAGCACTCAGGAGTCATGTTATTTGAGCATACTCTTAGCTTATTGTGATCATAGAAGAGTTAAGCTCTTATCTAGCATAGTAATATATTTCATGTGGGTTGCAGACATCTGGTAATTGGAAAATGCTTTACAGTGTCCATTACATCCCTGGATCTGAGAGAGTTGATGACTGTGGAGATCTCCTGTTGATGAATAGTATCTCTGATCACTCTGGCATCTTTCAGGCTGGGTTCTTTAGCTTCTTCTCTATAGATACATGACATTTTTTTTTTCCTGCAAAGACTTGAAAACATATATCATAAATACACAGCAGTATTTTAAGAATGGTCCTGATGATGATGGTATCTTAGTTTTCCACAAGCTGTAGAACTAATGGAGACATAATTCCTGTTTTCTGTACGTATTTTTAAAATTAAAATATTAATATTCATTTTTATTTTTTAAACTTCTATTCTTTTCTCATTATATCCCAACCAGAATTTCTCCTTCCTCCACCCCTCCAAGCCCTTTCCCTTCACCTCCTGTCCCTCACTCAGATCAACTCTTCCTCTATTTCCCTTTAAAAAAAAAATCTTCATATAAATTATTAAAGTAAATACAAGGTGAAAAACTATGACCTGCTAGCTTCCTTCAGAGTATTTGTCTACTCATTGCTGTAACTATGAACCCCATCTGTAGCCTTTTTGCTTTAATATTTTGTTCTAAACATTTTTATTGTACTCTGAATTTCTTTAAAAAAATTTTGTTTGTAATTGAAATGCTGGACTCAGGCTTTACATTTGTTTTAGGAATTTTCACTCCAGATCAGCACTTAAGATTTTTGGAGTTTTATAAGAAACTTTGTACGCTGGGATTGCAACAAGAAAATGGCCATAATGAAAACCAGATTCCATCCCAAATCGTAGAACAGGAGAAGAAATATACTTCAGTACGAAAGAACTGTGCTTACAACTTTCCGGTAATAAAATACCTACTTATGCTTTTTGGGTATTTTGATTATTGCATTAAAATATATGAGTAGAGTAAATTAAAATATTGACATCTTTGCACTTGTGTTTAGCATTGTGTCTAATTGTATAGAGGTATTAAGCAAATTTTGATGCAATTTATATTTCTTTGTATATAATTTAGAATTATATTTATGCATTTGGTTTTTACAAACAATATTTTATTAATATGCTTAATAGGATGTGATTTCCATGTTAGCAAGATGATTATATCAGGTATTGATGCATGTTTTTCTCTCCTTCCCATTCATCTCCTTCCACCTCCACTAGGCCATGATTGTTTTTGTTGATCCTAAAAACTTCCACATGGAACTCTATTCTACATTCTTCTGCCTTTGTCATGACCCCGAGGTACCAGTCAGATACACTATTGCTATTTGCTTTTATGAAGTAAGTCTAAGAATGCATTTCATAGTGCACATGTTGATTCTCTGTGTTTTAGATACTGTTTTAATATTCTCTATACTGTGTTTACAGACTTGTTATAAGACTCCATATCTCTTTCATGTCATAGGTTTAAGTCTTATTTTTAAATTCTCATAATTCTCCTCTTAGTGTGTTTACAAAATCCATTTACATAAACACATTATATTCATTTACTCATTGGCCTATTTTCAGCATATTTAAACTAAATATTTACTTTAAGCCAGACATTATGATAGCTATAATTTAAAATGATTTGTCATATTTATACTTTGCCCCTATGCTTAAGTAGTTTTAGGGTAAATGGTAAAATGAGTAACAAATTATTTACACTTACTGCTTTTACTGCAAGTGAATTTTTATGAGCACAGCTTTTAGCTTCAGCTATTCACCTTTCTATAAATTATGTATAAAACAAACTTTTATGGTGAACATAATTAACTTTTTTCATCTTTGAAGTCAGGGACCTGTTTTTAAGAAAAACAGTAAAAACACATGTATGTAACATTCGCCAGATATATGACCATTACTTGTCTCATCGCTGTGACAGGCTACCTGACAAAAGTGACTTAAGAAAGGATATGTTAGCTCACAGTTTGGGGCACAGTCCATCATGGTGGGGAAGGCCTGGTGGCAGAAGCAGAAGGCAGCTGGCTATATTGGGGCCACAGTCAGAGCAGAGAGCAGTGAGTGCTGCTGTCAGCTCCTCTCATTTATTTAGTCCAGGACCCCAGGCCATGGAACAGCGCTGCCCCAGTTGGAGTATCCTAGTCTGCTTCTCTGTTGCTCTAGTAAGTACCATGACTCAAAGCAACTTGTGGGAGAGATGGGTTTAATAAGGCTCACACTTCCAGATTGTAGCCCACCATGAGGGAAGTCGGGGCAGGAGCTCAGATAGGTGCTTGAAGCAGAAAGTATGGAGGAGTGCTGCTTCATATGCTTGCTCTGTGATTCTCTCAGCTAGCTGTTTTACACAGTCCAGGTCTACCTGCATAGCAAATGCTGTTGCCCACAGTGGGCTGGGCCCTTCTACGTCAATTATCAATCAAGACAAGGCTCCACAGACATAGCTACAGGCCTGTCTGATCTAGGCAGTTCCTTAGCTGGGCTTCCTCTTCCATGATGACTCTGTGCTGAGGAAGTGGACAACTGAAGTTAAGACAGGATGGGCTTCCCACCTCAGTTAGTCCAATCTAGAAATTCCCTCAGAGATGTGTGCTGAAGTTTGTCTGCTAAATTAGTCTAGATCCTGTCACATTGACGATCAGTATTAACCATCACAGTATATAAGCTATAACTTGTCTGTTCAAAGTAGGCACATGACATCCTCTTTATAATTGATATGATAAAATGTTTTCTTTCCTTATAAATCTTATAGTAAATTCTTATTCTCAATAGTAATATTTCATCATCTTTCTTGCACTGTATCCCATGTCAAGGCACTACTAGATTAGCTGAGAGAGTGCAGGGTATTAATAACATTGTTATAAATATTATTTAAGGTGCTTTGGACTGTTGAGTAACATTTTTTCCTTCTTTAAAATGTCACCTTTCTGGGGCTAGGGAGATGGCTCAGTGGGTAAAGTGCCTGTCAAAGTGTGAGGATTGGAGCTCAGATCCCGTGCAAATCTTGGTGGGTATGGCAGCCAGCTCAGGAGGCAGAGATAGGGCCTCTCCAGAGCAGGCTTGTTAGCTCAATGAGCTGAATCAGGAGCAGATCTAAGTTTAAATGAGAGACCTTTGATATATAAAGTGGAGAGTGATCAAACAAGACACCCAGCATACTTCATATGTACACATACATGTGAGTATGCATATGCACACACATATGCCCAAATACATGCAAACACGAAGAGCAATGAAAAAATTTGAAATTAAACTTTCTAATATTGATAAAATATATATTCACACTACAAAGTATAGAAAATATTCCACTTAAATGACACAGTTATTTAAAGCAATTCCAGTGCTACACAGTCAGTTGTATCATCTCTGTAGATTGACCCACAAAAGCTTACTTTTGGAGGAGGAAAGGGACTTTCTATTGGAGGTTGCAGGTATTTGTTCATTTAGGTTGATCACCATGCACTCCTCAGAGAAAACTGCCCAGGAGTGAGGTCTATGCAAACATTAGTTTCTCTTATCTCCTTTCTTTATTAATCTTTGATTTTAGTTTTATTTTGTAGCAGACAAAACAGCCCACACATGCACACACATGCCCGCATACACACACACATTCACACACACACACACACACACACACACACACACACACACACACGCACACACATGTACATACACGCACACACACATGCACACATACATGCATACATACACATACACACACACATCAGTATTCTTGTAATAGGAGTCACTGTGGAGATGGCTTTTTATGTATTTTATGGATATCTAGTTTTCATGTTTTTGAAGTCAGACCTAATGTGTGTAGGCTAAGGGTAGTGTTTAGATCCACCAAACAGGGCTTATTTTGCCCTTTAAATAATGAAAATTCACCACTGTGCTTACAAGATTTGATAATTACTATATTATGACTTTATTCTGTTTTTCCAGAAAATGTCATTTTGAAAATATTTCTAACAACTTAAAACAACCCAAAGTGAAAGATTTCAAAATACTTTCTTTATTCAGGCATCTTCCCACCCCAACCCCTATAAACAAAACTTGACTCAAACCCACTATGTTATATCTTCCCTTCCCACCCTTTAAAAGGTAAAATACAAACTGCTGAGCTCATCTTTGTGGGTTCTGAGTTTGGTTAGGGTAACCATACCAAGTGTTGGTTTAGCCATGCTCAAGCCCTATCAGTTCCTCTCAGACTGAGGATAGGCTCCGACAGCGATGAGGAGCACTGTCGTGCCTTGTTGGGAGTTCTACAGCCAGCGTCACTAAAGACTCTCAGTTCTGCTCTGTCTTGGAGAAGCTGGAGTGGGAGGAAAATCCTGTATGCCCCAGTATTCTTTAAGGCCCCTTGATAGCTCTCAGACTTTCAATTGTGAGTAAGGGAGGGGTGGCTGTGGGTTGTTATGGCCGATGCAGAAGTCCTACCTCTGGGAACCCATCCTTTGTACTTGCCCTCCCTCCCCTCTTATGCACATCTCACCCTGTGCCCACCCATTCTAGGTTGGCAGGAAACACATCTATGCAGCTAAATTTACTAGAAATTAATTTTATAGTTATGTTGTTACTTATTTAGTAATACTATTTTAGAAGTATTTAATAATAATGTAGTTAAAATCTATATTTTAGTATTCTGTAGTCTCAAATCTGAGAGATTTCATTGTTGTGTTTCAGGTATCTAAACTTCTGAGTTCTGGAGTACATTTAATCCACAAAGAACTGCTAACATTGTTACAAGATGAATCACTGGAGGTAATATAAGTTCCTACTCTGGCATTTACTTCTTTTATGTTAAGCCAAATTTTGTCAGTGCCCATGTCACTGTGTCATTGGGAAGATCCTAGAAATTAGGACTTTCAGTACATCTGGTTTTAAAGTGAAGGTATATATTGTTAATGAAGGAAAATTAGAAGTGCTAACAAGTAGACAAAAGAGAAGCTTCAGTTAAGTCACTGTTGATATTTCGTTACTCTTTTGGTTTTCCTGTCAGGTGCCCTTTTCTATTACAGGTTTTTTTTTTTTTTTTTTTTTTTTTTTAAACAGGGTTTATCTGTGTAGTCCTGGCTGTCCTGAAACTCACTCTGTAGACCAGGCTGGCTTCAAACTCAGAAATTCTCCTGCCTCTGCCTCCCAAGTGCTGGAATTAAAGGAGTGCACCACCACCGCCCAGCCTACAGGTTTTATTCACACTTGTAATCGTAAAATCTTTTGGAATTTAACCCAGCGTTGTTTTGAGAGTATATTTTATCTTGCACATAGACTTATGAAGATTTTGAAATTCTTCCATCTAATGTTATATTTGGCACATTCTATTCAGCAGAGTGACTCTTAGCCTGAGAGGCTTAGCTACATCACCGGATAGAGACTCCTTTTCAAAGCTGGAAGGCAATTTTGAGTATGTTAGCTTTCTCCAATTTAGATGAGTAGAAGCTACACTGATTTTTTTTCTAAATAATAGTAATAATAATAATAATAATAATAATAATAATAATAATAATAATAGGAACACCAAAAAGGTTGTTTGGTCAGTAATATTTTCTTCTATGTATAAACTGATTTGTAGAGTTAACTAATTTAGAAGATAGACAATTATCATTATAAACACAATCAATATCTCTTTAAAAGGTTCTAGATGCTCTTATAAATCACCTTCCAGAAATCTTGGAACTTATGTCTACTGGTGGAGAAAACAATGTTCAAGAAAATAAGGTAAATCCTATCTTTCAAGAAAGCTGGATGTTTGTCATCTTATTCTGCATGGTGGTTGTAAGGAAACAGCAGAAGAATGTGTGAGAGACATTAAAATAGTTGTTGCCCTTGTGCTGGTCAGTGGATGCAGGGATGCAACCAGCACACCCCCAGCCAGCTAGTGTCCAACTCTCTGTGTGTCTGTCAGGATGCAAGGATGCAGTAGCACATCCCCAGCCAGCTAGTGTCCAACCCTCTGTGTGTCTGTCTGTCAGGATGCAGGGACCAGCTAGTGTCCAACCCTCTGTGTATCTGTCTGTCAGGATGCAGGGATGCAACCAGCACATCCCCAGCCACCTAGTGTCCAACCCTCTGTGTGTCTGTCAGGATGCAGGCATGCAACAGCACATCCCCAACCAGCTAGTGTCCAACCCTCTGTGTGTTTGTCTGTCAGGATGCAGGCATGCAGCAGCACATCCCCAGCCAGCTAGTGTCCAACCCTCTGTGTGTCTGTCTGCCAGGATGCAGGGACCAGCTAATGTCCAACCCTCTGTGTGTCTGTC
>JADRCD010238120.1:0-18545 GCA_019843815.1 Montemys delectorum
GCATGACCTCTCTTTGACCTCTCTCCTTTAATACAATCTAGATATTTACTATGTCGCTTGCACGTACGATTGCAGGGCTGACCTCTGGTAGTAGATAACCAAAGTGAGGGTTGCCTTCCTTGATGAACACTTTCTCTCCCACTGTCAGCATTCCCTCAGTTACTGGTACTTTTCTCTCTGGGGCTGAGGCCTTCTGAACTTTCCCCGTCCCATGTTAATATGTCTACTGCTGTTGACCTTGTTCAGCGAGTGGTCAAACAGACATTTTGTGACATTTAACAGAGGTAGATTCTCATACGTCTAGAAGATACAACGTCACAGAAAATGTCCTGTTCCTCCGGCTCTTGAAGGAGTTTGCTGTAAATATACTAGTTGGAACTTGGATCTCCAACTCTGAGTTTGATCTGTTGTGGTCTATGTAATGGTCTCTATAATGTAATTTCTATAATGGTCTTTGTTTATTATATAGGGCAATTTCCTTAGCAGGGGATGAGAACTGCACTAAATATTTATTATGCAGTAAGGGATCATACTAGTTTAGCAAACTGGCAGTTGTAGGCTCTTTGCCAAGACCCATGACCTTACCAGTCCTGAGCAGTTGACTTTCTAGACCCAGGAAAGATTTCCCTTTTGCTGATGAGGACCTTAAATCCACTTAGACAGCTATTGTTTACCACTAAGATGTGTGTACCATTATTGTACCCTTAAGGTTTTAGTGTATTGCTGTTTTAATTCTCCAAAGCAACTCAAAATGGCACAATAAAGCTAACTCTACTTTAAGCTGAGATTGATAGTTTTTATAGTAATGTATTTTAATTTTAATATAAAAACTGGCTCATCAGGGCAATAAATGTGCCAAACAAAATGTTCAACGAAATTACCAACATGAGTACCAAGATACTGTAGAAGGAAGGAGCAGGTAGAAGTAGAAGCTGGAAAGATGAGGATCAAGGGACCAAAGAAGAGAAGAGCTTAAAGGAGAGGAGAGAAATTGGGATGGAAGGGAGTGGGGAAGTGTGAGGGAGATATCAAGGCAGTACTTAGGCCCCTTCCACAGATCATTCTTACAGTGGGCAAAACATTTCATTGTGAAAAGGAGTAGAGAAAACTGGATATTTTATGAAGTAGTTATTCCAAAGTGGTTTATAATCTACTTATAAGTATATTAATTATTTTAAGTAATCTAAATTAAGTCAAGCAAGTGGTAAAAGCTTTCATTATTTTTTCTTTACTCATAACTGCATAAAATTGCAAATGACGCTTTATTAAATTCCTCGCTCCTATCTTCCTCTTTTTCTCCCTTTACTCTCTACCATTCTGTCTCTGGTTCTCAACTTTTCTCTTCTCTGGGCCACCCAGCACTTCCTTTTCCATGGAACAATGTTGAAAGAAAGCTTTCTGATGTGACACCAGCTGTGTATTGCACAGTTCAGTTTTATGTGGGCTTTGATTCTGAAAATTCAATGCTTTGACTCACAGTTACGGAAATGGTATCTGATTTTTAAAACATTCAAAAAGGGTTGAATTCTTTAGAATTATATTCTTATTCATCTTAGAAGAACCTAAATATTCGTTCAACTGCCAATAACTAGCATACCCATGTTGATACTAAGTGCACACTTGTTAACTCCAACTGAGTGCATACACACTTGTAAACACCAATATATCTTGTTCATTCCATAAGACTGCTTACACATCAACACTTTCACACATTTTAATCCTCTACAAAAGGAGCTCATAGTGCATTATCCTGGAGTGCTTAGAACAGCTTCTTGTTTCTTTTTATGTTACACCAACCAACCTGTGTAACTAAATGATAACAAATAAACTATTACTTGACTGATAAATTTTATTAAAGAAAGGTTTTTTTTCAGGAAAAGAAATTTGGAAATGCATGAAGTTTGCATCCTATGAATTTGTTTCCAACTGTAAGCAAATCATAATGAGCAAGAAAATTAACATGGATCTGGGTAGTATTAAAACCACATCCAGGGACACACAGAAATGCACATAGTCTCTCTCTCTCTCTCTCTCTCTCTCTCTCTCTCTCTCTCTCTCTCTCTCTGCCTAAAAAAAAGAGATTCTGAAATATTCATCAGCACTCAACTGTAAATTCATTCACATTGAACATCTCTCTAGAGTGAGAGTTTACAAGAGGGTTTCTAAATTTAGATGGGAGCCACTGTGATATTTCATTAAACATCATGTAAGCAGAGTAAACACACACACATACACACACACACACACACACACACACACACACACACACACACACAAACTTTGGTCCAAATCCACTTCTAAAAACTTGTCAATCAGTCTTTACAGAGAGCTAAAATACTACTTTAATTCCTTTTACATCCTCAGATATGACACAATGTAACCTTTCAAAGTCACTTCAGGCCCCAGCAACCATCCAAATTTGGCCATATATACAGTCAGCTTCTCTTGAGGAACAGCTCTGAAGCTGGAGGATGACAACTTCCCAAAGGAGAATTGCTGCAGATGTAAGCTTACTTTTCTTCTCCCATTGTCAGTGATTGCTATTCTTGAGAATCATTTATAAAACCCCTATGTGCAAAGTCTATGGGTGATTTATGAAGCCGGGGCCACTGCAGAGCACCTGGAGATCCATCATGCCTGGATTTGTATTAGCAATAATGAATTCCAGTCAATGATCAAAGTCAGTGCAGCGTCCTCCAAAAGGCGTGAGAAGCTGCTGGCCCTCTGGCTGCCGTCAACTCTCTGCTCTTTATCATAGTCTAATCATATAGTCTCTCTTTTCTTTTCTTTATGATAGAAAAATAGTGTACTCTATAGAATAATAAAAATATATTTTAGCTTCCAGGTCCTACTTTCGTGTTTTCTGCTCTTGCTCCCAGCTTCAATATTCTTCTGTTATCTTTTATTTTTATGCCTGAAATTCTCCTGTACAGCTTAAAAGACCAGGATGTGTTCCAAGGCAGGGACACACTCTGAGATTCTGTGGCTGTACTAACTTTACACAGTACTCTCCCATGGTCCCAGATCCCATTGCCCTTTGCTCACTGGGGCTGTGCTGTTCAACATATTACATCCAAGCTACAGATTCATGTGGCAAAACACTGAACTGATACTGTAGGCTTCTGCAAGATAGGAGTTAAGATTCACATACATAAACATATCTTAATATAGAATACAAATGGGTTGAAAGTTTCTCATATAAATTAAAAAGTGTAAAGTGGGCAGCTCTTATCTGCAGGGAGCTTACAGAATAGGAGTTGTTCTTGTGAATTGATAGCTGACTGAGGAATCATTCTGTATGTGGTTTGAATGAGAACAGACCTCAGAGGCTCACATGCTTGGACGATTGTTCCTCGTTGGGTGAAGTTATTTGGAAGGATTAGGAAGTGTGGTCTTCCACGATGCGTGTCAATGGGGGCTGACTTTGAGGTTTCTGAAGACTCCTTCAATGTACAAGCCCCTTATGATAAATAACTTTAGCTTACTATAAGTTTGGGGGTATACAAACTGATAATTTTATAATTTTGTCTCTTTTTGATGTTCAGATCTTATATTTTGTGCAATTGTACACAAATATTTTAAAATATTTTAGGGTCCTAGAAAGATAGCGCAATGGTTGGGAGCATGTACTAATGTGCTTTTCCTGCACCAGAGGACGTGAGTGCAATTCTCAGCCCCTACGTGGACAGCCAAAACTGACTGCAGTTCCATGGGGTCCCATGCCTTTGCCTTTGCTGGACTTGTCCTCAGGTTCACAAACTCAAACACATATAAACACACACACACACACACACACACACACACACACACACACACACACACACACAGAAGGTTGAGGTTGAGAAGGTTGTTAAGGAGAGGGCTTGTGGGCAAAGGGCTTGTCACAGAAACCTGACAACTTTTCTACCCTCAGAAGCCATGTAAAAGTGACAGGAGGGAATTTACTCCACAGAGTTACCCTTTGACTTCTACATACAGGCTGTGGCATATGGTACACACTTGCCCATGTAAATATATCCTATAGACACATGCAGTAATAATGACAATGATGACTGGATAAAACTTTTATTGAAACCTTTTTAACATTTTTAACTTTTCTTAAGATGTAAGACACAAAGCAGGAATAAAGCTGCTCCTACCCCATCAGGAGTCTGAGCATCACTGTCCTGTCCACAATCTGTCCCACCTAAGGTCTCAGGGGACATCAGCAAGCATGGAGCTGTCACTTTCCATGATAACAATAGTTTCTAGAAAGCAGCCTGAAGAAATTGCCTAAGGCCATTTTACAGGGAAGTTTATTTTTTCATAAGGAGGAATTCATACTAAAATAAGCATAGAAAGCATAGTTTGGTAAATGTGTAAGCCCACACCCTAGCTACTTATTATCATCATCAAGTGCTATGTGCAGAATACAACTGTGTGTGCACACTGATACAAAGGGCAGTGCATAGCTTTGCTTAGGACAACCTATAAATGGCATAATACCCTGTGCCATGCCAGCAGCAGCTAAGTCACTCAGGGAGGGATGCTCTCAGCCTCATTATCATCTTCAGGGAGAATCATTACCCATACAGCTCACCCTTGATTGACGTGTTGTTGTGATGTAGTCCATAGCACTCCTTGCCTCTATCCATTCATCCCACTGCTCAGAATCTTGTCTCTGTTTCCTTACAGTTCTGAGTTTTCTGTTGTGTTGCATTCTTCTTTATAGTCTCACCTCCAAAAGTCTATTTCTTTTCTTGCCATCATTATCCCATTCTTTCTCTTGTTTACATTATTTCAAATACTAGGATTTCCCCCCTTTTCCTGTTCATCCTTTGCTTCTATTTCACACTCCCAAAGAAAATCCCAACCTTTGGAATAATGGACTGTGATCCTGTAGAAGATTTTTTTTTAAAAGCCCAGAACTATCTTGGAAAATTACTCCTTTTGGACAGATAGAGTAAATGGGATACTCTCCTAAGCCTTTAATCTGGGGACTGAAATAAGCATTCTAGAATGGATTTGCAAATTCAATGTAATGTCTTAAACAATATAAGACAAAAGAAAAATAATTATCAACTATAAGAATTACAGGAAAATTATTAAGCAAATTTTAAATATTTAGTAAAAATAGGAATGGTCTTGGATATGGAGAACGAAATCATCATTATTCAGAACAGCCACCTGAGTTTTGGAAAAGCAATAGCTGCAAATGAGGCTGGAAAGAGCTGAGCTCTCCATCACCTTTGTTTAGCACAGCAATGATTTCTCTCTCTCTTCCTTCCTCTCTTCCTCCCTCTCTTCCTCCTTCTCTTCTTCTTCTTCTTCTTCTTCTTCTTCTTCTTCTTCTTCTTCTTCTTCTTCTTCTTCTCTCTCTCTCTCTCTCTCTCTCTCTCTCTCTCTCTCTCTCTCTCTCTCTCTCTCTCCCAAATGGCTGAAGTTTAGTAACACAAATATGATTCTTTAAAAAGGTGATAAGTTCAAATGAGATTATTAGGATGAGTCCTATGTTATTAGTCTGGTTTTTTGTTGCTGTGAAAACCACCATAATTAGAAGTAATTTGGGTGTGGGCAGAGTTATTTGGCATATGTGTCCTGATCACATTCCATCACTGAGGGAATAAGAATACTGTGGTGATTTGAATGAGAATGGACCCCAAAGACGCTTATGTTTGAATGATTGGTTTCTAGTTGGTGGAATTGTTAACAGAGGTATGGTCTTAATGAAGGAGGTGTGCCTCTTGGGGCAAGATTTGAGGTTCCAAATGACTAGAACCACTCCCAGTGTGCTCTGTCTCCTGTTTGTAGATCCTTGCAGGTCAGGTTGTGAATGCTTAGCTGTTGTTCAAGTGCTATCTCCGTCTGCTTACTGCCCACCATGAGTGATGGATGGCGATTCCTCTTTAACTGTAAACCCCCAATAAACCCTCCCTTTGATAAGTTGGCTTTGTCGGGATATTTTTCACAGCAGTACAAAAGTAACCAATACAGATCCTAACCTTCTAGACATTGAGAAAAGGAAATTGATAGACTTTTCCCAATACAGGCAACACTTTACTGTAGCCTAGAGATGTAAGTATTTTTCTCCGAAAAGTGTATATTGAGTCTTGTCATGGTGACTTTCTTGTTGCTATGGAAAAACACCCTGACAAAAGCTAATTGGTAAAGAAAGGCTTATTTTTGTCGAGAGTTGAAGGATGCAGGCTATGATGGCAGAGAGGGAAGAGCCTGAGAAGCCAGAAGCATCTGGTCACACTGTAGACACAGCTAGGAAGAAGAAAGGAGGTCCTAGGAAGAGGATATCAATAGACGCTGGTTCTCAGATAGCCTTCTTTGTAGATAGTCCAGGATCCAGGCCAGGAAATACACACTTCTAGGGTAAGACTTCCAATTTCAGTTTACTTAATCTAGGACAATTCCTACAGATGTACTTGAAAGTTTATTACTTAGTGATTCTAGATCATGTCAAGTTGACAATGGTCATTAATCATTACAAATCTGTAATCCCTAAGATGAGTATATGTGTAATTAGGGCCTGGATAAAGTTTGGCTACAGTTGTTAGTGTGGGCCCCCCTAATCCAATGCTGTAACTGTACTTATAAGTGGGGGAAGAAATAGCAGAAATATCTCCGTTTCTCCCTTTCATTTCAGTTGTCACATGATGACACACTGAAAAGATGACAACTGACAAGCCACAAATAAAAAGCCCTCACCAGTTACTGCACTGACTCCAACCTTGATTTTATGTTTCCTGGCATCTAGAGTTATTATAGAATTACTTGACACAATTTGAGCTACATACTCTGCCTTATTTTCATAGGGAATCCCCAGCAGATTTTGAAGACTATATTGGACATTTGAGATGCATAGATGAAAGAGGATAATACATTGGTTTTCCTTAACTCTTGAATCTTGTAGTGCTAAATTAAAACATCAAGGAAAACAAGCATGTTCCATATCATTAAACTTCCAATGATATCTTAATTGGCATGTGGACTAGCATTTTACTTTATTTTTTACTTATGCATATGGGCAAACTTATGTGTTCCAGGCCAATGGAAGCCAAAAGAGGATAAATCCCTTGATCTAAAGTTATAATTGATTGTGAGCTGCCAGATGTGGGTGCTGGGAACTGAGCTCTAGTTCTATAGAAGAACAACTAGCAATCTTAAGAGCTGTGCTACCACTCAACCCCTTAACGTTCTGTTTTTAATTCTTCTTTTAATTGTCTTACTTTAAAACATACTCAAATTATAGCATACACATAGACTGAATTGAAAACACAGGAACAGAGGGGCATGAGGCCAGTAATTACAAGAACAGAACAACCATGCACAATATTTACTGATTGGTTCAGCCTGGGCTTTACTCACACTACTTTGAAAAACCATTTAAATGACTTCATGAAATTATTTTTCATTTAATATCTGTTGATTATGAAACTATAAAATTTTGTGAAAATGACATTTTAAAAAGCCAAATGATATGAGAAAATATTACTATTTGTGGAACATTTTATACCTAAAATTTATCTGCAGCTATAAATTATTCCTGCTGCCCAGGAAGAATACATGAACCATTAAATCAATATTTAGAAAATTAAGATAAAAAGATATACTTTTAGTCTAGGAGGCCTGAAGAAAGAACCCAATGGCTGTAGACACCATTATGATGTGTGAATATGTGATGGAGAGATGGGAATGACAGAATAGTCAGTGGAGAGATGGGAGACAAAGTGAAGCTGAGGGATTTGGATACTGTGGAGAAAGGTAGAACTGGAAACTCACTGGTGGTGAGGAGCTGTCCATGGTGAAATCCATGTTACCACCAAAGGCCATCCGGATGTCAATATCTGGACTGCTGCCTGAAACTATGTTTCAGAATGTCTGAAGGCTATGCTGCTGTAGGGTGTGGCATGCTGATCTGAGTAGCTTCTGCTGCCACCTGAGGCCATAGTGATATCCAGGCTAATGCTCCTGTACAGGGCCATGTCTGTGTCCTTCGTCCTATCTTAGCTGGAGTCTGTTTTGATGTCTGTCATGGTTTGTATAGGCTTAGGCCAGGGAGTGACACTATTTGGAGGTATATCCTTGTTGGAAGAGGTGTGTCATTGTGGGCATGGGCTTTAAGACCCTCATCCTACCTGCCCTGAAGTCAGTATTCTGCTAGTGGCCTTCAGATGAAGATGTAGAATCCTCAGCTCCTCCTACGGCGTGCCTGCCTGGATGCTGCCATGTTCCTTCCTACCTTGATGACAATGGACTAAACCTCTGAACCTGTAAGCCAGCCCTAATTAAATGTTGTCCTTATAAGAGTTGCCTTGGTCATTGTGTCTGTTCAGAGTAGTAAAACTCTAACTAGGATAATGTCCAAAACAAAAGACAAAAAAAAAAACAAAAACAAAACCAAAAAAACCCAAAACCATCCATATGTCCCTGTTCTGCCACCTGAAACCATGTTGATGTGCAAGCACCATTTTGGACTGGCCCATAGTACTGGATGAGTTAGCCAAGGCAGTACTTCCCAGGCCTAGAGTTCAGGGATTTGAGCTGGGCCACACCAACATCTACCCCATCTATAAACTGCTAGAGTTTGTGAGACTGCCAGCCCTGCAGATCCAAAGATGAAGGATCCCTATGACACAGGGCAACAAAAAGATATCTGAGAGGAATCCCAGTAAGATTCCAGTATTGATAGTATAGCAGAAACCAGAGGTTTTGAGCCAGATCAATGACACATTTCAATGAACATTTGCAAGTAAAGATGTGTGGACAAAGGGTAAACTACATAACAGAGTGTGACACACTATAGATTCCATGATGTGATAGGATTTTCGTTTTTCTCTTTTGTATGGAGGGGTTACAAGGGCTGATAAAAGAGGCAGAGAGATCAGTGGGATCAATTATGTATGACTGTTTTGATGTGTATGATGTGAAATTCACAAAGATTCAATAAAAAGGATATATACTTATAAAATCTGCAAATTTCCACACTCTCAGTAATATATACATGCACATAAAGTAAACTGATTTTTTTTTTATAAAAAACATTTCTCTTTAAATGAGTTGCTCATGTCAGAATACTGGAAATAATCTCTCTGGCTATCCCTTTTCTTTCTCCAAGGCTCAGGAAGGTATCTATTTATTTGTATCATATTTTATAAAATTAACTTATCATATTTATTACCTTATTTTGTGTGGTTTTGTACTAAACATGTGTGTGTGTGTGTGTGTGTGTGTGTGTGTGTGTGTGCGCACGCGCGCACACAAGGGCATACATGCATTATGATGCAAAGAGTTGGTTCTCTCCTTCCTCCTTCTGGGTGCTCAGAATTGAACTGGATTTATGAAAAGGGAATTTACCACTAAGCTGATTTTTAGTGTATTCTTTGAGAATGTTATGCACAGTCCTGCAAACCCACTTACATGCTTGTTCCAACTATGCGGGTCTATCCAATGCCCTAGCTCCATCATCCCCTGCCTTGAACTGAAACTTGCCAATCGAAACAGCTGCCCCACGTTGATTTTCCACATCTCTTCTTCTAGTCAATATGTCACATTGCAGGAGGAAAAAAATCACATAAGGAGCTAGAAGTGTTTCAAAACTGTGTGATTGTAAGAAGAAAAAAATAACAGAAAGAAAAACATTGAATAAAATGAGTGGTTAGAAAATGTGCCTTTCCCTACTGTCTTGCCAAGAACTCACTGTTAGAGTTCCTTTTCTCTTTTACTAAGTTAAAATCCAGTATTTCTGGATTTTACCTCATCTCTGTGCAGACTTAGTGCTGCATTCCTATGCCTTTCCATGTCTCTCACCTCTCCTGGTAGGACACTGCTGTTGGTGTATCCTCTGGAGGAAATACAGAAATGTGTAAAATACCTCTAACTTACCATCTTATAAAATTTGTGTTTGCACTGTTTTTAAATTCTTAACTAAACTTATATATTCATGCAACAGCCACCTATCTGAAAGTTTACATGGTAATTTTATATTAGTCAAAAATATTTTTCCTCTATATTGGAGACTACTTAATTCTCAGAACTCATCTATATTGTTTTCCCTATTCAAAGTGAAAAACAGATATTTTGAAATTATTTTTTATTTCCAAATATGTGAATAAAAATTTATATATAACATCTGATATCTACTCTTTATATAAAATTATAAACACAAAATGTATATCTATAGCAATTTTTGTCATTATTAAATTGCACTTTCAGTAACGTCTAAGATAAGGTAAGCTTGAGTGAGCATAAGCAATTCCATTCACAATTTGTTGCATGCTATAAGAGGAAGAAGTAAAAATTTGTTTCAATTGTTTTTTTTTCTGAATTCCATTTGCTTCTTATTTAGAGATAGATCTAAGGGCAGAACAAGGGCTCAATAATAATACAAATGCTGTATCTTCAAGGATAAATGAACACGTTTTCAATAACAACCTGGTCTGGATCAGGAAGTCTGTGGCAGAAGGAAAGAAGCAGTGTAGAAGAGGTCAAAATGAATTGACCATAAACATAATCTTTTGCTTGCCTTTTCCTTATAACAGAATCTTCCATTACAGAAGAAAAATAAAAGAGAAACCAAACTTTGGAAGCCTCTGTTGTCTGAGAGTCTAAGGTCCTAGTTCCCTAACTGAATTATGATGAGGCATAAAGACTGAAAATCTGGCCATGACACTGGGCAGGTGCAATAAACAGTTGGGTCTCCAACTGCCAGAAAACCTCCAGCAGAAGCTTCCCAACTTCACAGGAGGAGCTAATTCTCTCCCTGGGGCAGTCAACACTTCTAAACAAGAAGTCACGAGAAGATGAATTGCATTTCAAGGTTAACTCAACACAGTTATTGAAGATTTAAAGCAGGGGAGTAAGTAGGATCTATATTTGAAGAGTAAGATCTGTGCCCACCTTATTGTTCTCTTAATTTTGTTTCCAATTAATTAAATACCTGTTCATATTTCAAGCTGCTAGGTCCAAAAATATGAATATATGTTTAGGATCTTTGTAGCTCACCATTTCATGATCATAATTACTTGTTCATAGCTTCCAATGTACTTTCAAATAATGTATCACATTTAAGCCTCCTAACAATAGAGTAGACATTGATGAATGAATCTTCAAAAAGGCAAATTGGGGTCCGATTCAGTAGCCATTTTAAACACAAATGGGAGCTGTCATCATAGAGTGCAGCTTCAAATGATTAGCTCTACATAAGGGGCGTGAGATTTGTGCTTGGCAGAGCACAGGGTTATCTGCTTCTGGACAGTATCCTTCCTAAGTCGAGGTGGTGCTTGGGAAGGGTGTATTCTTCTATTTATTTTTCTCTTTTTTGTTCTCTGCTGTTACCAGCATTCTGAAGTGATATTTGGATTTCTGAATTGTCTTCCTTCACTCCAATGTATTTTTTTACAGTGATCCTAAGAATGACAGTTGGAAACACAAATGTGATTTTTGTCACTGCCCTGGTTTCAGATCCTTTTCATTTCTCTAAAATTGAAGATTACAAACCTTGAGCCAGCCATTTGGAGATAACTTGTACTTTTCACAATATGTGAACCAAATGAAAATATAAGTTATCATATCATCTCATGATATAAAATTATGATTACAAAAAATATGTCCATAATATCTTTTCAATAAGCATGAAACTTGAGAGATGGCTCAGAGAATAAGAAAAAACTGTTGCTCTTGCAGAATACTGGAGGTTGATTTAAAGCACCCAAATGATGACTAACAATCACGTGTTAATGTTAACTCCAGTCCCAGGAGATCAACTGCCCTTTCTTTGACTTTGATGGCATTCCACTTACGTGTTGCATAGGCATACATGTAGGTAAAACACAAATAAACATAAAACTGAACTAAATCTTTAAAACTGTTTCTTTTAATAACTTCTAAATAGAATATATGTTGGAAAAGATGAGGGGCCATGAGTAACTACACTTAAAAATTTGTCCACCTTTCTGAAAGATGATGAAGCAAATATTTGTTTCTTGATACTTACAATTCCAATATTTAAGGGGAGTGGCTAACATTTGAGGATTACTATGAATTTGAGGCCAAACACAGTGCATTCCAGGCTAGCCATGGCTATTGTATTAGACCATATCTCAAAATTTTAAAGTCAGTCTTTGACTTGCCTTGCTGTCTAAATATCTGAGCTCCATTGTATATCTCATCTTTCACTTGGCCCATTCTCTTCAAGCATGGACCATATTTCTTCTCAGCCATGGTGGACTTGCTGAAATATTAGGACCTCACTCAGTTCCTCCAAGCATCCTGATGTGCCTTCCTAGAAAGTCTGCTCTTGATATTGCTAAACTGAAAGGTCTCAGTTTAATATCACTTCTTCAGGAAGTAGCCTATTCTCAGGCTGGGTTAGACTTCCGGTATAACTGGAAATGTCTTGGTAATACCCAGTGTGCTCATATTTCTTTGTTTAACACTTTGTGTCCTTTCCCCAATCCTAATATTTTCTCTATGTCACCAATAAATTTCTACCACTAATCATGTCCATGGCATTGCATAGATAATAAACAGTGTTGGTTAAATCAATCATGATGTATCTTCCAAAACTAGTCATTCCAAAGAGACTTTCTGTAGCTTTGCAGCTTTGATAACTTTCCACAGCCCTGCAGATGAAGCCCAAACTCAAGTCTATACTATGTAGACCTTGCTGCTTCCCACTCCACTGTACCAGCTACTTTCTTCCCTAAAGGTTCCATGCTTTAGCCTAGCCAAGCCATTTCTCATGATCTTCTTTTTTATAAACATTTGCGTATTCTAGAGTTTTTCTATGGTATGCTTTCCTCATAGTCTTTACTTGAGATTTCAACAGGACTCAATATAAATGAATACCATTCATGTCAATTTTATAGGAAAATATTTGTGAATACTTATGATATTTTAAAATTTATAACACCATGACAATATAGCATCACTACTTACACATATTATAGTTGAAAATTATTTAAAATAAAATTTGCTTGATGGATTAAACTTGATATTTTGCTGAATAGTATAATTTGCTGAAATAATATACAACTTTCAGCAAAGAGAAAATTTAATTTGTAAAATCTTGCTCAAATCCTACAGAATAAGTCACACATTATTCTTTAGATCATCCAGTGGTTAGTCTACAACATTTGATAGCTCTGAATCTGTTCAGAAGAACACCAGAATGTCATTAATACCACCTCACTTTTAACAACTCTTTGAATATCAGCAAAGCCAATATTTGTTTTTGAAGACTCATACATACTTATGATTCTCAGTTTTCTTTGAACTTACCATTAGTATACTCTTTCAGGAAACACATGTTTGAATACAGATAAATATATATTTTTAAATAGTTTGACTTTATAGGTCAGAAATAATATAAAGTATTTAGTGGAAGCATTTGGACAGCTTAAAGAGTACAGTGTAGGAAAGAAATATTTGAGAGATAGTACTTATAAGAGCAGCAAGAATTAGCTTAGTGCGAATCATGAACAGATGGAAACATTTGATATTTTTAAAATGATTTTTTTCCAGATTGAAGCAATTATACATCCTCATTATAGACAACAAGAAAATCTAATAAGAAATTAAAATTTGTAATAATATCACCATAAAAGGTATTGAATCAGGCCAGAAAAATAGGTAGGCTTCTGGAGATCTTCATCTCTCCCTCAGCTCACCAAATCCAATCTCCCAGTCTCATCCTGAAGCTGCTCTACAGCAGCTACCTGCTGCAGACCTCCCCCTCACACTCTCATCTCCAAGGGATCGTATATACGCTCCCTCTGAACTTCCCTGGCCAAACAGGTAGGCTAACTGAAGATCTTCACTTCTCCCTCCATTCCTCCAAATCCAATGCCCCATTCTTATCCCCAGACCTGTAGCAGACAGTCTACTTAAGCTTCTCCACATTCTCTGTCCCCATCCCCAGAATGACTAAGTAGACGTTAGTGGAATATTCTGCTTTCCTCCATCCTGTGAGCCACTTCAACTCTACCTCCTCTAAACCCTAGACACATTGTACCTGGAACCTGTCAATGGCCTCACCTATCAGAATTACAGAATAAATTTCTATCAGGAAACTCATAGCCACTCCAGTCTCTGAAGAAGCAGAGGGTGTAACAGAAACCAAGGGGGTTGGGGGACAACAAAGAAAATAAAAGCTACAGGATATAAAATAACAGTCTCCCTCAACCTAGTTGCCTAGATGCCAGTGTAAAGAAAACAATAAGAGCCAGAACAATGTCTCCACCAGAGCCCAGGAATCTTACCGTAGCAGGCCACAAGTATTGCAACATAGATGAAGCACATGAAAAAGACCTTAAATAGCCTTTATGAATATAAAGGTCCTTAAAGGAAAAATTAATAACTATCTTAAAGAAATCTGTGAGAACATAAATAGTGGAAGTGGATGAATAAAACATTTAAAGACCTAAAAGTGAAATAGACTCAATAAAGAAAACCCAAAATAAGGATAACCTGGAAATGAAAACTTTAGGAACTAGATCAGCAACCTTATAGGCAAGCCTCAGCAACAGAATACAAGAAATGAAAGAGAGAAGTTCTCATGCTCATAGATTATGAGGATTAGTAGGATTAATATAGTAAACATGACCATCAGACCAAAATCAATCTACAGATTGCATGTTATTCCCATCAAAATTCCAACCCAGTTCTTGACATGTCTTGAAAAATATAAGTTTCAGATCCATATGAAAACACACACACACACACACATACACACACACACACACACACACACATACACACACACACACACAAATCTCTGGTAGCTAAAATAATCATGAATAATAAAAGAAGTACTGCAGTGGTGTACTAGTAGAAAGTGTGTGACACTGGTACAGACAACAGATGCATTGAACAATAGGATTGAATTGGAAGCCCAGACATAAATCCACACACCTAATGATACCTTATTTCTTACGAAGAAGCCAGAATTACACACTACAAAAAAAAAGACAGTATTTTCAGAAAATGCTGCTGGTCAAATTGGATGGCTCCATGTAGAAGACTCCAAATAGATCCATACTTAATATCTTGCACAAAATTCAACTCCAAATGAGTCAAAGACTACAACATAAAACAACATATACTGAACCTGATAGAGGAGAAAGTGGGAAATAACCTTGAACTCATTCACATAAGAAAAGGCTTTCTGAACAGAATACCATAAGCACAGGCACTAAGACCAACAGTTCATAGGTGTGACTTTATGAAACTTAGAGGCTTGTACTTTGCAAAGGACAATGTCATTCACATAAAGCAACAGCCTACTGAATGGGAAGATGTTTTTTTACCAACTACACATCCAATAGTGTTCTAATCCATCCCATATATAGTCATCAAATGCAGATGATATTGCGGATGCCAAGAAGTGCATGTTGACAGGAGCCTGATATGGCTGTCTCCTGAGAGGCTCTTCCAGAGCCTGACAAATACAGAGGCAGATGCTTATAGCCAACCATTGGACTGAGTATGGAGTCTCCAAGGCAGGAGTGAGAGAAAGGACTGAAGGAGCTGAAGGTGTTTGCAACCCCATAGGAAGAACAATATCAACCAATCACACTCCCCAGAGTTCCCAGGGACTAAACCATCAACCAAAGAGTACACATGGAGGGACCCATGGCTCCAGCTGCATATATAGCAAAGGATGGCCTTGTTGAGCATCAATAGGGGGAGAGGTCCTTGGTTCTGTGAAGGCTTGATGCCCTTGTGTAGGGGAATGCAAAGTCAGTGAGGCAGAAGTGAGTGGGTGAGTGGGTGGGTGGGTGAGTGGAGGAATATCCTCACAGAAGCAGAGGGAGGGGGAGTAGGATAGGGGGTTTTGAGGGGCAGGGGGGAAACCAGGAAAGGGGATAACATTTGAAATGTAAATAAAGAAAATATCCAATGAAAAATAAATAAAATATTTCTTGAAAAAAACACGAAACACTAGATATCAAGAAAACAAATACAATTTAAAAATGGGTTACAGATATAAATGGACAATTCTCAAAAGATGAAATTAAAATACTAAGAAACACTTAAAGAATATACATCAATCTAAGTTATCAGGAATTGCAAATAAAATGACTTTGAGATTTCATCTTACTCCTATCAGAATGGCCAAGATAAATAAAATCAATGACAGCTCATGCTGGCAAGTATGTGAAGTAAGGGGAGCATTCATCTACTGATAGCAGATGTATAAACTTATACACATCAAATGGAAATCAGTGTGGCATAGATGAGCGGCAATCTACCTCAAGATCCAGCTATACCATCAAGAGTACGTAGCCAAGGGACACTTATTCTACCACAGAGACACTTTCTCAACTATGTCCATTGCTGCTCTATTCATAATACCCAGAAACTGGAAACAATCTAGATGCCTTCAACAGAATAATGGATAAAGAAAATATCGTACATTTACACTATGGAGTATTGCTCAGCCATTGAAAAAAGAAATTATGAGTGCTAGAGTAAATTAATTGGATCCAAAACATATAATAGAAGCTTTCTGAGTACATATACATAGATAAAGGTGAAGAACATAAGACCACTTTCTATATAAACAGAAGGCCTCAATCAAATTTCTCTTCTCAGGGTTCAATGAACCCCACAAAAGGGAAGATTGAAAACGTGCAAAAGCCAGAGGCAACAAAGAACATCAAAACGAAGAAAAAAGGACCTTTAAATCAACATGATCAGTGCACATATGAACTCACAGAGGCTGAGGTAGTACGCCTAGGACTTGCATGGGTCTGGACCATGTCTTCTGTGTGTATATTATTTCTTCATTTTTAGTGGTTTTATGAGATTCCTGGGTGTGCAAATGAATGTGTTTCTGTTTCTAATGCCTTCTCTTAGGCTCTTTTTTCTCCTGTTTGTTTGTTTGTTTGCTTGTTTGTTTTGTCCAATTCCAATGTCTTAGTTTGGTTTTATATTTATTATATTTTATTTTTAAAATTATTATCTCTTAGAATCCTGTTTGGTTTCTAATAAAAGAGAGAAAGGGAGTGAATCAGAAGAGGAAGTGGGGAAGAACTGGGAGGAGTAGGGAGAGGGGAAATTGTAGTTCAGATACGTGAGAAAAAGACTCCTAGTTGGTCTGTTCCAGTGAAGACTCCATATCCTGATCCATCCTAGAGGACCTGCTGCACTCAGAATAGTTGCTACTGAGAGCCTGGTGGACTCAGACCCATCACCTACCAAACCCCTGCCCTCCTGAATACCACTCACCTTCTGTCCCTTCCATCCCTTCCACTCCCTCTGCCTGGTCCTTGCTGCTATGGTAGACCCCTAGTTGGTCTGCTCCCATTAAGATTCCATATCCTGGGAGCTGGTGAGATTGCTCAGCAGGTAAGAGCACTGATTGCTCTACCGAAGTTCCTGAGTTCAAGTCCCAGCAACCACATGGTGGTCTCACAACCACCTGTAATGAGATCTGACACCCTCTTCTGGTGTGTCTGAAGATAGCTACAGTGTACTTAATTATAATAATGAATAAATCTTAAAAAAAAAGACACTATTGTGGATGCCAGCTAGTGCTGGCTGACAGGAGCCTGATATAGCTGTCTCCAGAGAGGCTCTGACAGTACCTGACTAATACAGACGTAGAGGCTCACAGCCATCCATTGAATTGAGTACAGGGTCCCCAAATGAAGGAGCTAGAGAAAGGACCAAAGGAGCTGAAGGGTTTGCAGCCCCTTAGGATGAACAACAACATGAACTAACTGGTACCCTCAGAGCTCCCAGGGACTCAACCACCAACCAAGGAGTACACATGGTGGGACTGATTGCTCCAGCAGCATGTGTATAGTAGAGGATCATCAATGGGAGGAGACGCCCTTGGCCCTGTAAAGGTTCTGTGCCCCAGTGTAGGGAAATGCCAGGACCAGTAAGTGGGAGAGGGTGGGGTGGCAAGCAGGGGGAGGGGGGAGGGAACAGGAGTTTGTTCTTGTTGGGTTTTTTTGTTTGTTTGTTTGTTTTTTGGGTTTTTTGGGGGGGGAAGGGAAACTGGGAAATATGACATGTAAATAAAGAAAATATCTAATAAAAGAAAAAAAAAGGAAATACATATATATCCAACAGTTACCATAACTGATAACTGATGAGCGATGGAATGACTAGCTTGCAGATGGCTCTTATCCTGAAGCAGCTACACTTTCTCTATTAAAAAAAAAAAAAAAAAAAAAAAAAAAAAAAAAAAAAAAGACTCCATATCCTGATGCATCCTAGAGGACCTGCTGCACTTCGAGCAGTTGATCCTTTCTGCTGGGGCAGACTCCTAGTTGGTCTATGCCTGTGAAGACTCCATATACTGATCCATTCTAGAGGACCCAGAGCAATTGTCTAAAGGCCTCTTGGGAAATCTACTGCAGCTCGGGCAACAGATCAGCAACTTCTCTGCCCCAGTGAAGAGCCCCCAGTTGAAAGGCCCCACAGATGGTCGGATACAGTCAGGGCTGCAAGACTATCTGGAGATCTGAAGCAACCTAGGAACAAAAGAGGCAGACCCCATACAGTCACCCAGACCAACAAACACCAGAGATATCCAGATGGTG